>JAVTVY010051817.1:0-25169 GCA_036873755.1 Hanleya hanleyi
TCTGAAATAATTCTGATTAAAATTAGATTTATAATTAACACTTCAGTATATTGTTATAGATCACACGGAGAAAAGTCCGATCATTTAAGCGAGGGAAACATGACACCATGGAATTTGGGAACAGCCCTGGCATGCCTGGTGCTCTCTCGCTGTTGGATTCAACCGCCATATCTGAGGACAGCGACCTCAATACAGCTGAGCGAACTATTTATAGACGGAGGCTGGTGAAGCCGCCAGTATTAATGTGTTTAAGTCCGAGTCTATTCAACTGCTTGATGTACCAGGGCCGGATCACTAAATGACCAGAACATTCACCAATATACTTTCATTTTTTGTGGCACGAACACATCGATGTAAATATATAAATACCCAGAATATAATCTTGCTTAATCTCACAAAAGGCATGTTATAAAGAGAACCTATGGCTGTTATGGAAGGTTGTACATGTACCATATTATGATGAAACGTACCGTAGGGGAGGGTCACATCATATCTCAATGAAAATGCGATAGAGTCCTAATGCCTACTCTACTTCGTAGGTCCTGTGACGTTAGTCACACTGCTCATGTTATATTACGCTGTGCCAAAACTAAGGATATGTTTTCACTCGGCCGGAGACAAAACAATTGTTTTGTTCTGGTCTATTCAGCTACTCGCCACAACATGTTGGTTACCGTTAAACACATAACTGCGGGGCGCATTATGAAATGCCGACTGGACCTGGTATAGCAACACTGCATTCTTTCGTTAACTGGTACCACACTATCTAGAATCATTCTAGCCACCACACTGGTCCCTAATTATGTGAGATCTGGGACGAATATTAAAGGGATATGAATCATACACCAACATCAAAGGTGCCGCCGTGAGCTCACGCTGAATGTAGCCTATGTCTCGCCCTCTACGCGCGTCATTTGCGTATGCAACGTCCGGGGATCGAAGAGATGATCACAACCCTACAAGGATGACTGACGCTAATGTAAAGGTCTATTATGGTATATTCTGAACAAATAGTATGCGCGATTACAGATAATAGTGTAGAACCGCGTGGCTTAGACAGAATGTCTAAGGAGATGTAACGTTATGCCGCGTGGCTTAGACAGAATGTCTAAGGAGATGTAACGTTATGCAGTGAAATGATATTTACATATATATACAGACACTAGGAGAGTGTATGCAAATAAACTTGATGTTATATGCACGTAATATAAGGAAGCGTGTGCATATAAGCTTGATGTTATATACCAATAATATAAGAGTGTGTGCATTTAAGCTTAATATTATATACAAATAATATCAGAGTGTATGCATATAATTTTACAGTTATTTGTAGTGCTTTAAATTGGCATGGGGACGCGATAAGGGCGGCCTGGTTGCTGGCCCTTCTCTTCGGGGTATAAGGGCGGCCTGGCTGCTGGCCCTTCGCCTCTTCCGTCGTTGGAACGTTACGGATGTAACGCTCTCTCAATATATGGCACCCAGTCGTTGGAGCCTCTCCACGGATGTGGCAGCCCGTCGTCTTCTTCACCCCAAGTCGTAGGAACGTTACGGCTGTAACGCTCTTTCCAGAGATGACACCCAGTAGTTGGAACGTCACGGCTGTAACGCTCTCTCAATATATACCCCCAATCGTTGGAGCCTCTCCACGGATGTGGCAGCCCGTCGTCTTCTTCAACCCCAGGTCGTCGGAGCCTGACCCTAAATTGTCAGCTCGCCAGTCTGCTTCCCGCACAGGTAAGTATAGCACGGCGTCTCAACCCTCCCGGCTGCTGCGACCCGTCTATAGACACGACCCGTGACTGCACAACCTCACGACGACCCCTTAGGTAAGAACCACGTACAGCTCACCCTCCGTGGCCGTCAGGACAACTACTTGGGTATATAATGTGCTATTATTTCATCTGGTACCGTTACAGCCCCATTTCCGTATGTAAACTGTCGATGGCGACCCTCTGCGACCTTCTGCGACCCGGTCGCAAGCCTCTGCGACCCGGTCGCAATCCGCATGCGACCTTCTGCGACCCGGTCGCAGGTCTGTAGATTTCACGGTTTATCGACGTTTCTCGGGAGAAGAAGTCTGTCTGTGCTGGGCCTTGTCTTTTCTTTACTGTCTGTAACTGGTATCTTGTCTTTGGCCCTGTGTTTTCTTTACTGTCTGTAACTTGTATCTTGGCTTTTGCCTTGTCTGTTCTTTACTGTCTGTAATCTGTGTCAATCTTTGTGCTCTCTTTTACACCGGTAAAACGAAGCCCGCCTGTACTGTATCTTGTCTTGGCTGTACTGGCTGTAATATATGTGCTCGCTTTTATACCGGTAAAACGAAGCCCGCCTGTACCGTATCTTGTCTTTACTGTACTGGCTGTATTATCTGTGGTCTTTTTTACCCCCGTACAGCGTCTATACGACCGTCTGCGGGCTGCACGACACGCCGTCGAATAACGGTAGGAGAGATTGGCTCTATTATTCCCGTATTTATAGTACAGTTGCATATATTTTCTGAGGGTGGAAGGAATCCCTATTTATCGTCATATACTGCTTCACGACCGATGACACCGACACATAGATAATACTGCCCACGTCCCAGTGCCCGGGTTGTTCAGTAAAACAGTGCCGATATCATACAATCTACTGGTAATGACCTATATCCTTATTCTATACTGATGTCTGATCATGTTAATTACCGGAATGTGCTACGCGGTAATACATGTCATGTTGCAGTCTTATAGAATACCCCCAGCCTACAATAAACACGCCAGTCGGTTTTCCCATTCTGTCGTGTTCCGTATACTATAGTACACCGCGCAAACACGTTTCCACACCGAAAATGCAAGCCGGCAAATTCGCATTGGTTTTGCGTGTTTTTCACGGGTTGTACCAGCTACAGGATCTACAATCTTTTAGACTCCCAGGGCAAAACAATTACATTTGCGACCCGGTCGCAAAGTGTGCCAAAATCAACATTTCAGGCTATACTTGACGTGCTTTCTCCAGAGCTGTCTTTCTGGTCTGAACACGGTTGGAATGTCTGCACCGGCTTATATAGAATGTGCACTCTCCACAACCAAAAAGTCCCCACAGGAAGTTTTCTCACGCACGGAGACGTTTCGCCCACAATGAATTATCGTTTCTCACAGCGAAATTACAGTTCATAGTCCATAAACTAGAATGGCATCCCAATTTAGAATCCGTAGAGAATATTTCACGTAAGCGGCAACTCCTATCTTGCTCTGGTAAGCGAGAAATACGGTGGAATCCATTTCCATACACTGCCTTGCTCGTCGCTGAAAATACGTGTCAAGGTCGTTCGCCGCATTCCTTTCATACCACCCTGCGGATTCAAACTGTTCCCTACACAAACGGTTAACCGTTACACTGCCTCCGCCTTTCCAAGTCATGACGTCCTCGTCATGGGCGTTCCGGCCCCACAATAGAGGGTAGTTCCACAGTTCCAGTTGTACAGTTCGAATCAATTTAAACAATCAAACAATCCTCGCCAATTACTGGCCATCAGGGCCGGCGAAATTACCAGTTGGCCGCCCTCCGGCGTTCTGGCCGGGCCACCACGACATTAGCTCCACAGATTTCCTCTCCAGGTCCGTCGCAGGCGGGCGTACTTTAGGGGTTGCGGCCACTGTCCTCGTGACCCCCTTCCCGCTCTGGCACCTGGAGGGGTGCACAGAATTACCTGGGCGGCTATCAGAGCCGCCCCACGACATTAGGTGCCTGAGCTGCACGCTCAGTTGGAGGAGTCGGGCTTCCCCTCATGCAGGCTATGTTCCTTCGTCCACGCCCATTTATCGTAAACTTTCCGCCACTCGCGGCCCTGGCGATCCCGAACCGAATCCACGTACAGCTTGGTGCGGTGCACCAACACGCGCTGGGTTCGGGCCACGTCCAGGCTCACTGGCATCTGCGCCGGTCTGGCCTCCGCGGCAGGCGGGCTCTGGACCCGTTCGGTGGCTCCTCCCGACCCTTCGGTTGTGCCGCCCGCACCAACACCCTCGCCTTCGTCGGTGTCGTCCTCGCTTTCGTCCTCACTGAACTCGGTCACCGGCGGATGGAGCATCAGCTTCGGGAGCTCCGGCATCACCTCCCGCTGAGAGGCATTACACCCACGGGCCGCGGCTCCGGAGCTGACGACGGCGACCGTTACCCCCGTCCCCAACATCGTCTCATCTGGATCCCGGGGAATACTGACTGGCAGGGAAATAGCGACCTCCGGTTCCTCCTGGCAGGGAACAGGCCCCATCGCCGGCTCTTCCTCTGGCGCAGGCAGCAGGCGCGGTTCGTCTTCTGCTACCTGCAGCGCCTTCTCCACCTCTATGGCCTCGGTCTTTGGATGCTCCTCCACTGGCCCCTGTGACCGCCCCACGGCCGCCGGTAGCTGCCGGGCCTCGGCGCAGCGTCGCCCCCGTCCTATCGCCTGGACCACTGACAACATCCGGCACGCTGCCGCTGCTGGTTCCGCCTGGTTTCTTTGCTCGTTCGCTCATGACGTCTGGATTCTGCAAAGACAGAACAGAATGGCCATTAGTAATGGGCCGATGGGCCGCAAAGTACAGTTACCCTCAAACCGTCCCACGTTCTCACTTTCCCCACGGCGCCCCATAGGGCGCCCTAACAGCGATGAGCTCCCCCTTCCACGGGGCAGGCGCTGGGACGTCAGCACGTAATCGTGCAACCTGTGAGGCTTCACCACTCGCCGACCGCGGGTCGTCGTCGCGTGTGTGGGGGCTGCCTCACCCTCGGCCACTTCCTCGGGAACGTCCTCCAACTCACTATCCGGCGTTCCCCGCGGTTCCAACTCACATTCGGCCTGCCAGGCCGGCTGCCGGATGACGCGTCCACTCCGGCTCGTCTGGGGCTGGCCTATGGGTGGCTGCACGGCTACCGGGTGGGTCATGGCGTAAGGTTCTGCTTGGGCCGGTTCCGGCCCCTGCTGGTCGCCGCCGTCGTCACTGCCGCTCTCAGATGCGGTATCATCGTCACCCTCCACGTCCAGCCGCGGTTTGATCCGGTCGACATGCACGATCTGTCGCCTCCCGTCGTCACTCCGGATCCGGTAGGTAACGTCCGACAACGCCGCCTCCACAACAAACGGTCCTAGCCACCGGTTCCGAAGCTTCCGAATCTGCCCTGGCCGGGTCACTACGGTATGCAGATAGACCTGGTCTCCGGGGTCGAATCTTTGGGCCTTGGCCTTCAGGTTGTGCAGACGCTTCTGCCGTCGCAGCGCCTTCCCACTATTTTCCTTCGCATCCTCGTGGACGTCGACTAAGTAGTCGCGAAGGTTCCCAACCCACGGCACTGGCTCCGTTCTCTCGCTTGGGGGAGCTCCGACTGTCAGGGGAGCTGGTAGAGCCACCTCCCGGCCAAACGTCATCATATTCGGCGTATACCCCGTAGTCTCGTGCACAGCTGCACGGTACGCCATCAGCGTCAGTGGAATATATACATCCCAATCGTCGGGGTGGCGGGCGGCACTAGCATGAAGCATCTGACCCAGGGTCCTGTTGAACCTTTCAACTTGGCCGTTAGACTGTGGATGGTACGCCGCCGCCCGCGTCTTCTTCATGCCGAGAATCCGACACATCCCCTCGAACACTTTGCTCTCAAAGTTCCGCCCCTGGTTCGAGTGTATCAGGAAGGGGACACCGAACCGGCTGACGTACAAGTCAATCACAGCCTGGGCCACCGTCTCCGCTTCTTGGTCCGGAAGCGCAGCAGCCTCCACCCACTTCGTGAAATAGTCACAGATGACCACAATATGCAGATTTCCTCTCGTCGTCAGGGAGAGAGGACCAATAAAGTCCACGGTGATACGTTCTCCGGGGCATCCCGTCATCATCCCGCGGTACTGTCCTCGGGGCTTCTTCCCGGCCTGCTTCCTCCGACTGCACGTGTCGCAGCTCTGACACCACTGTCGAACGTCACGCTGCAGGCCAACCCAGGTGTACGCTTGTCGCACCTTCTTTAAAGTTTTGAACACACCGAGGTGTCCTCCAGTCGGGCTATCATGACATTCCTTGAGTATCCTCTTTTGAAGGGCCCTCGGGACCACCAGTAACTTAGCCTTCTCTCGGCCTCGCACGTCATACCAACGTCGCACGAGATCTCCTTCCAGGGCCAAGGCGTCGTAGGCTCCCCACAGCGATTTCGTTACCCCGCTGTGTTGACAGACTAGGTCCCACCGAGGTCTGGTACCAGCCTTTATCAACTCACTCACCGGAAGCAGCTCGGGGTCTGTATCCTGGGCCGCTGCAAAGTCCTCGTTGGGTGGAGATATGGTCACAGCTCGTGCCACCGCAGTCTCTCCGTCTTCGGTCTCGGCGGGACGACCACACTGCTTGCACGGACGTCTGCTCATCGCTTCAGCATTCTGATGCTTACGGCCCGGTCGGTGGACGATGTCAAATTGATAGGTCGACAGAGCTTGGATCCACCTTGCGAGTTGGCCCTCCGGCCCTTTGAATCGCATGAGCCACCTCAAGGGCCCGTGGTCGGTGCGCAGTAGAAACTTCTTCCCATAGAAGTAATGCAGGAACGAGTTAATAAAATGGACCACCGCCAGGAATTCGCGCCTGGTCACGCAGTAGGCCTTCTCAGCCTTGGTGAGTACCCTGCTGCCATAAGCCACCACTCTCTCCTGTCCGTCGACCTCTTGGGACAGAACGGCTCCGATGCCCCAACCGCTGGCATCCGTGTCCAGGATAAACGGTTTAGACATGTCAGGCATGGCCAGGATGGACGCCGCTATGATCTTCTCCTTCAGGGTCTCAAATGCGATCTGACAATCTTCTCTTTTCCTTCTGGGTAAGTTGATGCAGGGGCGCTACCACGGTCGCAAAGTCTTCGACGAACCTCCGATAATAGCTACATAATCCGTGGAAACTCCGTACCTCTGTCTGGGAGACTGGGGTGGGCCAGTCTCTGACAGTCTGGACCTTCTCCGGCTCCGTCTCGATACCAGCGCCGGCCACGACGTGTCCCAGATAGGTGACTTTTCGGGCGCCAATGACACACTTGGAGGGTTTCAACTTAAGCCCGTGAAGATGTAGTCTCTGGAACACCACCTCAAGTTGGCCAGAATCTCAGTAAACGTCTTTCCGAACACGATGATATCGTCGAGGTAAATGAGGCACGTCTCGTAGTGCAGACCAGCCAATACTGCTTCCATCAGGCGTTCGAAGGTTCCAGGGGCGTTGCACAGCCCGATCGGCATAACGCGGAACTGGTAAAGGCCTTTCCGGGTAGCAAACGCGGATTAGCATCGATCTTCAGGCGCCAATTCAACTTGCCAGTATCCGGACATCAAGTCGAGGATACCACTGCGCCCCGTTCAGTGCCACCACTGCGCCCCGTTCAGACTGTCATCGATCCTCGCAGAGGATATGCGTCTTTCTCTGTGACGTCAGTAATCAACGCAGAATCGAGATTTACCGTCCTTCTTCTTCATCAGGACGACAGGGGCCGACCACGGTCCCTCGGAGGGCTCAACCACACCTCGTCGTAACATCTAGTCAACCTGCTTGTCGATCTCCCATCGGGCATGAATGGGCGGTCTTCTAGGTGGAATACGGATCGGTGGTGCATTCCCCGTCTTTATTTGGTGTTGCACCCTGGTGGTACGCCCAAGGTCATCATCATCGGCAGCAAACAAACCAATGTGTCTACTCAGCATTTGTTCAACTTCCCTCAGCTGGGCTGCACTCAGGCCGTCCATGGACTTCTCCAACAGAGGCTGCATATATGCCGGCAGGGTCGTCGTCCGCGCCCTCGGCTCTGTAGGCTCTTCCGGAACATCACCTAGTGTGGACATACTACCACAGAAGGTACCAGCATGAATGACCGTGGACTCGTCGGAAGCGTTCAGCATACGAATAGGCACACTCCCATCAGATGCAACTCGAGAGAGTGTTCTCGCCAGGACTAGGCCGGTATTCTCGGTAAATGCGAGCTCCACCTCTACTAGTCCAATCTCCCCCGGCGGTGCGTCTCTCACCCTGGCCGGGGCGAGCATCTAAGTTCTAGGCGGTATGGTGATGGTTTCAGCCAAGGTCAACCGATAGCAATCGAAACTTCCTACGACCTCGAATTGCAGGTACTTGCCCCCCAGCTTCAATCGGTGGCCTCTTGCGTCAAGCATACAGCCGTGGCGATACAGGAAGTCGTATCCCAAAATGGCGTCGATGGACAAATCCCCAACAACCAGCGTGTGCTTCCACACCGTCCCTCGGATCGATATCCTGAAGTCTCCCTCTCCAAGTAAAGGCATATGGGAACCGTCCGCCATCTTGATGGACTGGTACTGGGAGTCCCGAAGGACTGGCCTCACATCGGGGTCAAGCTGTTCCCATATCCGCCGGCTGATCAAGGAGATAGATGCTCCGGAGTCCACACAGCACACCACCTTCACCGGCCCAATGGACGCGGGTAGGTATATTCCTGCTTCTCCCTGGTTATGAAGCGCAGGCTTGGGTCCCTGGGGCTTTGGTGGGTTCCCGGACCCGGACGATCGTCTCGGGGGCGGAGAGGGTGAACGTCTAGGGCACGCCGCCCTAAAATGACCGTCTTCTCAGCATCTCCAACATCCCCGTCGTGGTTGTCGTCCCGCCCTCTGTCCCCGCCTTGAACTCGAGCGTCCCCGTCCCAGGAAGCGCCTCTTAAATTCTTCCATCAGGGTAGCAATCTCCGCTCGAAGTCGGGCCTGCGCGTCCTCATCATCCTCAGGGGCGTCAGCCGGTATGTCTTCTCCTGCAGCGGCTCTTGCCGTGGGGTCGGGACGTCGACGCTGAGCGTCTTGGAAGGCCTCCACTTCCACTGCTGCATGTACAGCCTCGTCTAGGGACTTCGGGCGGCACTGCCAGACTTTAAACCGTAAGTCTTCTCCAATTGCCTCGAAGAATTGGTCACGGGCCAGGGTGTCTTGGACCTCATCCCATGTGTCTGGGTAAGCCATCTGGCCAAGTCTCACCAGAGCTTGGCCCAGTTCAGGTAGGCCTTCTCCCTTCTGCCGTCGCCTCGACCTAAGCTTGGATTTATACAGCTCCGTTTGGTTAGGGGGTGCGAAGCGCCTCTCCAAGGCATCACGTAGGCGGATGAAGTTTGCCTCCCCCGATTTCATCTTCAGACTGGAGAAAACCTGTTGTGCTGGCCCCCGCAGCGAGACGGCCAAGTGCTGGCCCTTCTCCTCCGGTATCCACCGGTTCAAGGCTGCGCAATGCTCAAAATGCACCAGGTGATCTCTCCAGGGCGTACCCCCATCATATGTCGAAGCCTTAACCTACATCTTACGGGAAGGGGCATGGTCGTAACGGTGGCCCTCCCACTAGTGCCAGCCGCTGTAAGGCGCACTTCTGCGCGGGAAGTAAACGTGGTTGCCTCTGCCCCCGTGGTCTCAGCCCCGGCGGTGACGGGATGTTCCCTCTCCTCGGCCGCTGGATGCCGCCCTTCGGCGACCCGATCGCAACCCGTCGGTTCCCGTATAGGCCGGTCCATGGAGGTCCTGGTAGTACTCTCCCCTTCTATCCTAGGCCTGGAGCTGTATTCCGGGGACCCTACCATCGACTGATTGAACTTCGCCTGCATGGTATGCATCTGCGCCTGTAAACTTTGGAGGCCCTCTAACAGTACCCGATTGGTCGACGAGGTCTCGGTCTCGACGATAGCAGGCGTTGCTGCTCGGTCGGTGCTTCTACCGGTCTCACAGCTTCTGTCGTCGCCAGCGTCGCAGACCCAGGTAACCCCACCCTTGATCGCCCTCTCCCCTGTAGGAGAGCCCGTAGACCCGCTATGTCCGGGCGTCTCGGTATGATCGCTGGAGTACTCATGGTTAATGGCGTTGTCGGTCATCTCAAGTGGTCGGTTCTTCTCTTCTTTTGTAGATCAGGCCAGATCCCACCGCTGCCACCAGTTTTCTACGTGTAACGTGTACGAGCAGGACCAGTCGTGGTCTTTACGAGAAAACGAATCAATAACCGGGATTGCCCACTGGCACTCTGGCCGTCACCGTAGTTAGCCCCTTCACTAGTAAAGATCCGGGGATCGAAGAGATGATCACAACCCTACAAGGATGACTGACGCTAATGTAAAGGTCTATTATGGTATATTCTGAACAAATAGTATGCGCGATTACAGATAATAGTGTAGAACCGCGTGGTTCAGACAGAATGTCTAAGGAGATGTAACGTTATGCCGCGTGGCTTGGACAGAATGCCTAAGGAGATGTAACGTTATGCCGCGTAATAGTATTTACATATATGTACAGTCACTAGGAGAGTGTATGCAAATAAACTTGATGTTATATGCACGTAATAAAAGGAAGCGTGTGCATATAAGCTTGATGTTATATACCAATAATATCAGAGTGTGTGCTAATAAGCTTAATATTATATACAAATAATATCGGAGTGTGTGCATATAATTTACAGTTATATGTAGTGCTTTAAATTGGCATGGGGGCGCGATAAGGGCGGCCTGGTTGCTGGCCCTTCTCTTCTGGGTATAAGGGCGGCCTGGCTGCTGGCCCTTCGCTTCCGTCGTTGGAGTCTCTCCACGGATGTGGCAGCCCGTCGTCTTCTTCACCCCAAGTCGTCGGAGCCTGACCCTAACTTGTCAGCTCACCAGTCTGCTTCCCGCACAGGTAAGTATAGCACGGCGTCTCAATCCTCCCGGCTGCTGCGACCCGTCTATAGACACGACCCGTGACTGCACAACCTCACGACGACCCCTTAGGTAAGAACTACGTACAGCTCACGCTCCGTGGCCGTCAGGACAACTACTTGGGTATATAATGTGCTATTATTTCATCTGGTACCGTTATAGCCCCATTTCTGTATGTAAACTGTCGATGGCGACCCTCTGCGACCTTCTGCGACCGGGTCGCAAGCCTCTGCGACCCGGTCGCAATCCGCCTGCGACCTTCTGCGACCCGGTCGCAGGTCTGTAGATTTCACGGTTTATCGACGTTTCTCGGGAGAAGCAGTCTGTCTGTGCTGGGCCTTGTCTTTTCTTTACTGTCTGTAACTGGTATCTTGTCTTTGGCCCTGTCTTTTCCTTACTGTCTGTAACTTGTATCTTGGCTTTTGCCTTTTCTGTTCTTTAATGTCTGTAATCTGTGTCTTGGTTTTACTGTACAGTCTGTAATCTTTGTGCTCTCTTTTACACCGGTAAAACGAAGCCCGCCTGTACTGTATCTTGTCTTGGCTGTAATATCTGTGCTCTCTACTACACCGGTAAGACGAAGCCCGCCTGTACCGTATCTTGTCTTTACTGTACTGGCTGTATTATCTGTGGTCTTTTTTTTTATCCCCGTACAGCGTCTATACGACCGTCTGCGGGCTGCACGATACGCCGTCGAGTAACGGTAGGAGAGATTGGCTCTATTATCCCCGTATTTATAGCACAGTTGCATATACTTTCTGAGTGTGGAGGGAATCCCTATTTATCGTCATATACCACTTCACGACCGATGACACCGACACATAAATAATACTGCCCACGTCCCAGTGCCCGGGTTGCTCAGTAAAACAGTGCCGATATCATACAATCTACTGGTAATGACCTATATCCTTATTCTATACTGATGTCTGATCATGTTAATTACCGGAATGTGCTACGCGATAATACATGTCATGTTGCAGTCTTATAGAATACCCCCAGCCTACAATAAACACGCCAGTCGGTTTTCCCACTCTGTCGTGTTCCGTATACTATAGTACACCGCGCAAACACGTTTCCACACTGAAAATGCAAGCCGGCAAATTCGCATTGGTTTTGCGTGTTTTTCACAGGTTGTACCAGCTACAGGATCTACAATCTTTTAGACTCCCAGGCCAAAAATATTACATTTGCGACCCGGTCGCAAAGTGTGCCAAAATCAACATTTCAGGCTGTACCTGGCGTGCTTTCTCCAGAGCTGTCTTTCTGGTCTGAACACGGTTGGAATGTCTGCACCGGCTTATATAGAATGTGCACTCTCCACACCCAAAACGTCCCCACAGGAAGTTATCTGACGCACGGAGACGTTTCGCCCACAATGAATTATCGTTTCTCACAGCGAAATTACAGTTCATAGTCCATACACTAGAATGGCATCCCAATCTAGAATCCGTAGAGAATATTTCACGTAAGCGGCAACTCCTATCTTGCTCTGGTAAGCGAGAAATACGGTGGAATCCTTTTCCATACACTGCCTTGCTCGTCGCTGAAAATACGTGCCAAGGTCGTTCGCCGCATTCTTTTCATATCACCATGCGGATTCAAACTGTTCCCCACACAAACGGTTAGCCGTTACACGTACACTTCGCCATCCATAAGGTGTCTCCATAATCGCGGAGCGATATCCGGTACTTTACCGGATTCTGTTCGGCCTTCATCCGGCGGAGAACAGACTCGAGAAATCTGCTAAAATGTAGGTTTTCATACCAGTTCTGAAACAGATATTGCCTGGGCTTACAAAATATATAGATAAGTATAACTTTCGTATCATCCAATAGGTGTGGTAGATCTGAAATTTTGAATACGTAGTTCATCACATGCCTCGAAAATGGCGAGTTACGTTGGGGGTACGTAGGTAGACTTTAGCTGATTGGCTAACGAAGTCACGTGGTATTGATTTCTGGAAATTCCCTCTTGCAGTTGTCGAAAATTGGCCGAAAATGGATACTCGGTACACACGATCCCAGGGTCAGTCTTACCGCGTATAGATGACCGAGATGGTTACAGGTTGTACGCGGGTGAGCCTGGCGAGATTCTGCGAGACAATATATATCCCCACTGTTTTAAACTTCTTTGCATCGCCTAGTTTTTGTTACGAATTCATTCTCGATTTTACCAGATTTATAAACGTTCTTCTTCAGTAATTGGCATCAGATGTGACGTCACTGGTGACGTCATCAGTGAGAGTAGTAGCGAAAGCGGGAGTTTCGGAGGTGCGATGGAGTGCATTTAGAGTAGATAACGGCCTAATGATTGAGTGAGCGAGCGAGTGAGTGAGTGAGTGAGTGAGTGAGTGAAGCGTCCACAACGCCGGTGAGGTTTCTCCAACGCCCGTCTTAACGCGTGGACGCATTAACGACGGTGAGTGAGTGAGTGAATGAGTGGGGTCCGACTGGACTAATGGTTCCTCCGTTTTCATCATTTTGCGCATGCGCAGTAAGGTCGTTTGTACGCCATTAGCCTCAGTATGTATCCATCCTTTGACCGGGTACCATATCGAGTACATGGCCGTTCTGTCAAAAGACAGTCTCTCGTCGCGACAATATGCGCAGACATATGCGTCTAACGCATAGACAAGAGACACCACCAAGTCCCGCTATAGGTCCACCAAGTGGCGTAGAACATCCCTATACGATGACGATGAGCGGTCCCACGGGGTGTGGAAAGACGTCCTGGGTGATGAAGTTCTTAGAGGGAGGTGTGGCAACCCCAGCTCCGACACGTGTTGTTCAGTGTTATAGCCAATGACAGCCCGCCTACAAAACTACAAGGTTACAGAATGTGAGCTTAGTCCCAGGAATTCCTCACGACATAGACGAACCCTATTACTTCGATTCCGAGCAGACCAACGTGGTAGTGCTCGATGATCTGATGAGTGTGGCCAAGGACAATTCGAAAATCGCCGACCTATTCACCAAAGGGTCCCATCATCGCAATCTGTCCGTCATCTATTTGACTCAGAATCTCTTTCCTCAAGGAAAGGCGTCCACAGATATTGCCTTGAACTGCCAATACTTTCTGTTGTTCTCCAACCCCATCGACAGAGCACAAATCAGTGTGTTTGGTAGTAGAATTTATCCGCAGAACATCGACCATTTCGTGCAGGCGTTTCAAGGAACGACAAGCCGTCCATACGGCTACCTGGTCGTAGATTTAAAAGCCCATACCCCGGGAGATCGTCGGCTGACGACCCACCTGTTACCCGGTGAGGCATCACCACAGCCCCTACATTATCCACCGAGTCCACAGCTGGCAGAGCAGCAGCAGCAACCCGCTCCCGTACAGCGTGTCCCCTTCATACCATTAGTCCCCGAATACTACCCAACCGTGAAGGACCAACCCAACCCCGTACAAGGGAATGAACATAATGTGAACTCGAGGCTATAGAAGGATTTTTTCACAGAAAGAATGGACACCGAGCTGGGGGAGATGTTGGAGACCACAGGAAACAAGTTTCACCGCAAAGGGTATTCGAAAGAGGAAGCCGCAATGTTAGCCCATAATACTTTGGCACCCAGACTACGACGGGCTTTACGTCAGCAGTATGGCCACCTCTTGACCCATATGAAATTGTTGGACAAGGATCCAGTCCATATGGAAATCAAAAGAACAGCGTCGATGTTGAAAACCTCAGGCATGAACTGGAAAGCGGCGTGTGTCACCGCAATAAGACAAAAGAAACATTTGTTCGAACGCATCATTAAGACCAAAAGCGTCTCACTATAAATAGACCACACGGCACCAGTCACCTCATTTCACCATGAGCACTGCAGAGTCCAACTTGTTTGAACCCGACAACGAGGATATTCTAGCCGAAGCCTTACGTCAAGTCAATGTCGATGCTATTATTGATACAGCGCAGGAAAGTGAGGTAGAACCTACCTTCTGGGATCGTATTGTGACAGCAGCTATCAATATTCACGCTGAAGCGATCGAGGACGAGGGGCAGGATAACTTACAACAGGCGTACACCGAAATGCGGCCCCGCATCAGGAAAACAGCCATGGCTATATATGAACAGTATACCTTACTACCACTTGAAATGAAAGGCGACCCCACGCACTGGTCCATCATGAAGACCAAGCGTCACTTAGAAGGGGATATGGGTTAACCACCCACCGAGGCCCTGGAAAATGCGATTAGAATGCGCAAACAACTGTTTCAGGTCATGCTGCTCGACGAATATCCAGGCCTGCCCGAGGAGGACTAGAACAAAAGGATGGAACCTTCTGAAAGGACGACTTCTGATTGGACAGCCGAGCATACATCTAACGGACAAGAACGAGCATGACAGATGCAAATGGCGGCCTCTGATTGGACAAGAGTGTTCTTGAATTTTGAACCTACCCATCTCTAACTATAAATACGGAAACACGCATGTTAGATGTACATTCTCACAACCTGTACCAGACCCGATCAAATGGAGAAGCCAGCCAAGTCCAAGGCAGACGAGCAATCGTTGAGGATTGACGAACAGGTGCCGGTTCCCGCTCGACTCCCCAAAAGAGTTACCAAAAGATACTCACCCATAACTATGTAAATGATAGATGATTTCTTCAGTGTGGGTTACAGTTCAACCAGGGGAGAGCCAGGGGATCTCCGCTACCATCGCCAGCGATGCCTGACCTGCATTGAAGGTGTACCCTTGGCCGGGTGTGGTCTTTGCACGAGGAGAGAGGAGATTTTCTAGTGGGCGAAGTGAGAGCTTGCCACCAAAGGCCGTTTTTTCCTTGTATGGAAAAATACGGCCGCGATTATTTCGAAAGACATATTTGTAACAGATGTACAGACGGATGAATGAATGAATAAGAGTCATATTAGGTCACAGCAAGCAAAGATGGAACTTTCTGAAACGGCGACTTCTGATTGGACCGCCGAGAATACATCTAACGTTCAAGAACGAATATGACAGGAACAAATGGTGGCCTCTGATTGGACAAGAGACTTCTTGAATTGTAAACCTACCCAACGCGGCTCCCCCAGCGTGGGTATGTTATGATGGAGGGGAAAATAAACTATATGAAAAAACTTGTTGTTGTTGTTGTTGTTGTAGTTGTTCTCTCATATGTCTGTATCATAACGTCAAGGCGTTATGCTATACGGAGGAACCATTAGTCCAGTCAGATCCCACTCACTCACTCATTCACTCACTCACTCACTCATTCACTCGCCGTCGTTAATGCGTCCATGCGTTAAGACGGGCGTTGGGGACGCCTCACCGGCGTTGTGTACGCTTCACTCACTCAATCATTAGGCCGTTATCTGCTCCAAATGAACTACATCGCACCTCCGAAACTCCCGCTTTCGCTACTACTCTCACTGATGACGTCACCAGTGACGTCACAGAGGACGTGGACATTTCTTCAAGTCGTGGTCTACACCCCGAGAGCTACAAAATAATACTTCCCTAGACTCATTCGGACCCATAGTGGTCCATATCGGCCTCAAAATATCTATTTCCATACTACGGCCTGCCTGCGCATGCCCAGAATGACGATATTCCTAACACCCAGCCAACCAGGGGATGCGCCCTCACGTATGCATCACATTGATACCTCATTCGACTCAATCAGACCATTAGTGGCCCACCTAGACTCCAAAACGTTCCTTCCAATGCACTTTTCCCACAATTCCCTGTCTGTGCATGCGCAGAATGTCGACAACGGTCGATATGCTAGTCCAGGCGGATGCCCCCCTCACGTAGGCTTCAGATTGATACCTCACTCGACCCCATCGGCCCACTAGGGACTCCCTCGATCCCGAATACCCATTTCCCACAATTCCGTGTTGGCGCATGCGCAGAATGTTGACCACGAACGACAAACTAGTCAAGACGAATACCCCCTCATGTATCCTTCACACTGATACCTCATACGGCTCGATCAGACCATTAGTGGCCCACCCAGACCTCAAAACGTCTACTTCCATACCCTTTTCCAACAATTCCCTGTCTGCGCATGCGCAGAATGTTGACAATGGCCGGAACACTAGTCCAGGCGGATGCCCCCTCACATAGGCTTCACATTGATACCTCCATAGGACCACTAGTGGTCCACAAAGACCCGAAAACGTCTATTTCCATACCCTTGGTCTACTGTGCATGCGCAGAATGCCGATATTCCAACCCCACGCCCACCCGTCAGATGCCCCCTCACTCAGGTTTCACATTGATACCTCACTCGAACCAACCGGACCATTAGTGGCCCACAAAGACCCCAAAACGTCTATTTCCATACCCTTGGTCGACTGCGCATGCACAGGATTCCCATTTCAACCCCACACCCACCCGTCGGATGACCCTTTACGAATGCTTCACATTGATACCTCATATGACCCAATTGGGCCATTAGTGGCTCCCCTAGATCCCAAAACGCCTATTTCCATACCCTTGGTCCAGTGCGCATGCGCAGAATGACGATATTCCATCCCCACACACACCCGTCGGATGCCCCTTTACGAATGCTTCACATTGATACCTTATATGACCCAATTGGACCACCAGTGACTCCCCTAGACCCCAACACGTCTATTTCCATACCCTTGGTCCACCGCGCATGCGCAGAATGACGTTATTGCAACCCCGCACCCAGCCCATCAGATGCCCCTTTGCGAATTTTTCCGCGACCGCATCAACGCCAGACATGACCGCATCACCGCGGAGGAATAGGTCCAAGGCTGCCAGACAAATAGTGGTCAAGACTTGGCACACTGCCAATACTGATGCAATCTATAACCTTGAGCTGGTGGCGCCCCTGTTGGAATCAAGAGTTACTTCCCTGGAAAAGGGGACCTTTTTTACAATTATACTACTACTAGCGGGAAGGCAAAACTCATTTCTTTCCATCTTTGTGATCAAACTTCTCAATTATCTCAACCTCTGAAGTATATCTGTGCTAATTTTTATAAAACATGCAAGCATGTCATTGACAGTACGCAAAATGTTTTAATTTTCCATTTTCCTTTTTGTAAATAATTGCTCGTGAAAATGGCAAATATCTAGAATTCTGAACAAATCTCACAATTCTTGTACGTTTTTGTGATTGAACTACTCTTTCGGGTCATCTGTTTTTTTTTAGATTTTTTTTCTCCATGCACTAGTTTTGTTTCTTGTCGTTTGCATGATGTATTCCTTTTGCCACTCGTTAAGCTGTAAAGGATTTTGTTTGGTCACCAATCTTGGCCTAAATTTAGTTGACTGGCGTTCACATTAAGGATAGCTATCCCCTTAGAGGGTCAAAATTTGTCATTTTTTTTATTTCTTCATTCAAATATTCACTATTTCCTCTAACATTTGGTGAAAAAATGAAATAAAAATTATAAATAGAAGTGCTTCAATATTAGGATTAAAAATTTAGTTTCGAGGCCCTGGAACAATTAGACAGATTGCCTTAGCTTGGGCTTGGCTACTATTATTTTTGTCTGTTAAATTTTCCTTTCCAAAACTCATTTCCGCAGTATTATGGTAAGCTAATTATCTATTAGTCCTACTTATTTACATTACTGTACCCCCTTCTGATCAAAACCATGCAAACATCCTTATTTTTGTTTCTAATTACGACAGTGACACTTCACTGAGACACCCGCCGTGAAGTAATCTACACAGGTGTGAACAAGTTTTAGTTTTAAATTGGACTTTAAACCGACTTGATGAAAAAAAATTAGTGTAATAGTTATCGAGAATAAACAGGAATTCGAGTAGGTGCCATTAGACAGATTCAAAATGTATTTGACAATAGAATTCAAGCAAAAAATAGGGATTAATTTATCAGATGTATAGCTGGACACATTTTGCACGATTTCTAACCTTTCATTTTTGTACAAAATCCGAAATTCGAACGTTTATTTCTCGAAAAGTATCCATGCCACGCTCTTGAAATTTGGCATGCTTGTTACTTATAAGGTGATCTAGAAAATTTATCTCACTTTTTGTAAGTTCGGCTTCGTTTTTTAATTATCCAACTTTTAAGACAAACGACCGTGAAAGAGTACATGTTTTTCAATTTATTTTAGTAAAATCGTTATAAAAACAAAACCAGGCAAACATTTTTAAAAAATGAGACAGAATTTACTAGTTCGAATTGTCTCCTACCAAGGTATACCATCAAAGTTGAAACAAGACCAACAGTTTTCATGAAATTTCAATTGAAAAATGGACGCTATTGTTTTCATTTTATTTTTTTAAAATTAGAATACTTTCTACACAGTAGCAGCCTCAGTTATAAAAATCATATAGTTGGAATCCCTACGATGTATGCTTTCATAAAATATATAGTTTATTATGGTTATCTTGTATATTGATTGATACAGACGACAAATTAACACGGGGGTGCAAAAACTGCCTCTAAGGGGATAGCTATCTTTAAAGGTCAACCCAAACGGAATTTTTTTTGGTCTAAAAATCCTTAAAAATCATAGTTCATACTTCACTTTGTATGAAAAAAATATTGAAAAAAATCTAATCTGATCAGAAACACACGTAATATGGGAGCAAAGTGGGCTTTTCCACACTTTCACAGCTGGGTTGATGACGTCACGCAGGGAAGTTGGCTGAGAAAAAACAGCGGATAACATGGAAAGCGAGTGCAGTCAGAGCTCCGGTTCAGATGTCGATTCGAGCGATATCAGCTGCTTAGATGGAAATATTTTTCGCCAAGAAGATGAAATAGACATAGAGGAGGATGATAACGGGCAAATTAACAGTTGTTTGCAGACCAACGGCGGAATTCAGCCCTATCAAGTCGAGCCGTACGGCTCCGATTCTGACAGTGACAACCACTCTGACAACGTGGAACTCGACGACGACAGGATTCGGAGAGGTCGTTTGTTGAATACAGATTGGTGTGCAACTTGACTGGAAACCTTATTATCGTCATCTATAAGACCAAATGTCCATATATTTCAAACTGTATTGAATGTAGAACGATTCTGTGATGTAACGAACGAGCACATCTGTGTTGTTATTGTTGTTACTGACCGAGGCAGCCTTTTCGAAGGGATAAACTCCGGGATTCGGCAGTATGGACAGTAAACTGTTGATAACTCTACTGATATACGTCCGACTTGAATTTTGTTTGTTTTCCCATAATCCCCATGAAATACCAATTTCAGAATTATATAGTTTGATAAAAAAACTTTGGACATTCATGGCGAAAAGTAAGCCGTGGTGAGTGGATCGGCATTCACATTTGCTCAATTTTCGACAAATTACCTCAATTAAATTGAAATCGAATGATATTCCCACAATCTCAAATGTCAAGGGATTATGAAAGTATAATTATCACTTCTGTATCTACAGCCATTCACTCCAATTGGTGTTTTTTATTTATTTACTTATCAAACGTATATATATTTATGAAAGATCATTTTATTATTATTATTAAATAGTATATAATTTAGATAATTTATTTGCGTGAAGTTTGTGCCAACATTTGGCTAAAAACGCATACATAGAATGAATAAAATTGAACATACAAATACAGACATTAAGATACATTGGAACAAATGGTTAAACGTGTATATATGAAATAGAGACTCATCCAGTCTAACCTGTAGGTGCTCAAGCAACAAATGCCACGCGAGAGCGAGCAGGCCATGTACAGCCGTCCCCCTGCCCGAGGCCTCGCTTGCAGGCTAGGTTCGTTCAGCCGATGTCCGTGATAGATTCTCCTTGTCCGATTTCTTTGCCGTCACATTCTGATTGTTCTTACGTTTGATAGTTGGAATAGCTGTTCTCTTTAGTTTTGGTTTGTACCCGAATTCAACTGCTACGCTGTAGATGTCCTCGAATTATGTCTTTCTGTCAAAATGTGCCGAGCAAATTATACGAGTACTGGTTCGGGCCCTCTTTCCACACTCTCGTGTTACGTACAAATTTCGTCCAATTTGCAGCGATTTTCTCGTCTTTGGGCCACAAATGAATACTGCAACCTCCCACTACACAACGTCGCGGCATATTTAAAAAATGATGCCCCAATACTCCGAAAATCTCCAGAAATCAGCAGCTACATACGACTGTGGTATACGGCTTTAACATAGAGAATACAAGACGGCTTCCCTCCGTGACGTCACAGCTGGAATTGACAGGAGAGCGATTTTCACCTTTCAAACGGCAATATCTCGCCAACCAGACTGCACAAAATTATGAAAAAAATATCATTATTTTCAGAATCGAAAGGACTATTTTTTTATATTTTTGACCTCAGAGCGTTTGGGTTGACCTTTAATGGAGCGCAGTTGACAAACACGTGTATTCGGCCAGCGAAACAGGGCGAGACTCGCAGCGACGGTCCACGTGACGGTCTTTTGCGCACAAAAAGCCAATCAGTGACGAGGCGTACTAAATAACCAATCACTAATCACTCATTAACATATCAATTAGCGAGACACACTCTATTTCAAAGAGAGGAGCCGCGTTTCATATCCCTCTATACTCGTTCCAGGTGAGATAGACAAACAGAAGTCAATAGAATGAGAATGCGAGTATAACATCCAAAACGAAAGCAAAAATACTTCAAAAGCAAGGTAGCAAGAATTAGGGATACTTAACTCCGCAATTAACCTGTCATATTTATGTCATGCTACTTTTTTGCTAGGAAAATGATCGAAACGGAACTAGAATGTCTCAAAATTAACAAATCATAAGGAATGATTTTTAGGGCAAATAAGGATGTCCTATTTGTCATTATTTTGTAAATAATCATTTTTGGCAAAACTAAAAATACGAGTACAATGTAGTAGAAAAGGTGCAGATGAGCGGGTATTGGGATACTTTCGTCGAGATAACGTGGAGGACAATGCTTATATCATTCCCGTGGGTCACGTGACCGTAAGTAACCATTGTTATTCCTCGTCGGAGAGGCGGTCACCTCCGGTGCGGGTGATGCCGATGCTTCACGTGATGATCATCTTCAGGCAGAAAGTAGTCCATTGACACTCCAAATGCGCTTGTTGTAGCTTCGCCGAAATCACTGGAAATGGCCGAGAGTGTCCAACGACGTCAGGAGGTCAGTGAACTTTGAAATTATCGGTCAATCCTATTTTGAGTACGTACTAGTCATTTCAAGGTCATATGCATAGCAATACATGTCCAATGCAGCTAGAGACGGGATTGCCCATGAAACTGTTAGGATTCAGTGTCGGAGGCGAAGGCTGATATGTTGTCATCTCCGCCCCGGGCACGTACATAATATGAATGGTTGAACATACCCTGATATACCTTAATTACTAAAGGTTGGGTCCCCGACATTTACTCTGACACTATGCCCAGCATAATGGCAAGCTGAAAACCCACTCGCGGAAATTTTTCTTGCGGAGGAAAGTGTGGAGTGTGGGGCCTTGCTTCTTTTGCTCCACACTGTAGAATACGATGGAACGGGTTGTCGGGGTCACTGGTTGACTTTTGCTGAAAAGTTCTGACACGTATGCGCTATGGACAGGCAGGCCTGGAGTTGGCATTTCGGGGTCTAGATGGACCATCGATCGTCCAAATGAGCTGTATAACGTTCCTATTGACGCGTTCATGAGATGAGTTCGACTGTCATGTCTTGTTTTGGAAGTGCCGTCAAACTGCGCATGTGCAGTCGTGGGGTAGTAGAAAAGGGGCGTTTGAGTGGACGTTTTTGGTCGAGGCGGATCAACCATGGTCCAAATCGGTCGTGTGAGGCGTCATATGTTCGGCCTCGCTACCTGCTATATTCAACTGTGGGTGTGTATGTCGATGTGTGTGTGTCTGTGCGTGAAGGAGGGGGAATAAGAAGTGAGGTTGGGGTTCGTATGTGAACCATTAGTCAGTCTGTAACCTGTCCTTACGTTTGGACGCCATTAACGCCATAGACATATGAGACAACAACATCAACAAAGATTGTGTGGGAGCCGTTATGGGTGTGTTTACATCATAGTATGGTATATGTCAGACGCATCGTCCGCTGGTCTTGTTCAATCAGAAACTGCCACTTGGTGTTGCGCCTTTCTTCATTCACGGTTGGTCTTGTCCATTAGAGGTACCTATTCAAGACTGCCGCTTTCCAATCAGAGGCCACCACTTGGTGTTGTATGAATCTTCGGCAATGGTCGCTCTTGTCAAGTCGTCCTAAGCGCCTCTGGCGGGCAGCCCAGAATACTGTAACGGCAACATGTCCTGCAACATGTGTTTTACATCTTGATGGTGTTATAACAGCCGCAAGCAAATTCACTACGATACATACTCTGGAAAATCACTTGAAAATTCTGGTCTGGGTGATCTTGGTGTAGACACATATTATTAGCCATTCACAGAGCTGTTTTACGTGTAGACATTAATTATTATCTGTCTACATACAATTTAATTCGGTATCATATCGAATTATTTTATATCCGTATACATATTATTTAGATACTGTATCAAATATGTACATCAAATTAATTTGTATACGCATTGCAGATGATTTAGATACTGTATCGAATCAGTTTGTATCCGTATACATATTATTTAGGTATGGCATCCTAAATATATTTCGATGTAGCATCGTATTGAACTAATGAAATCGTCGGAATTTTATAGACACCACAAATCACTTCCGCTCCTTTTATCACTACAGCCATAAATCACTTCCGCTCCTTTTATCACTACAGCCATAAATCACGTCCGCTCCTTTTATCACTACAGCCAAATAGAATCAACTTTATGGTTGATCCATTTCTACAGGAAACGGAACATTTTGTGGCGGAAGCGATTACTGCATGTCATACATATTTCCAGTTGTCGGGATTGAATGATTTATGTATGACATATGTAATGAATTATGTAAGACATACATAAAACTGTGATAAGGTTGACTGAAATGTGTCTACACCAAATAACCATTTTTGTCCTCGGTGGCCAACCACAGTTTTAAATATTGGAATGCCATATATCAATAATATGTATACGGATACGAAATGATTTGAATGGGGATACAAATTAATTTGATGTAGCATCGAAATATTTGATGCAGTATCTAAATAATATGTATACGGATATAAAATAATTCGATATGATATCGAATTAAATTGTATGTAGACAGATAATAATTAATGTCTACACGTAAAACAGCTCTTTGATTGGCTAATAATATGTGTCTACACCAAATAGCGATTTTTGTCCCCTGCGGCCTACGATACACGACAGGTGTACGGTATATGTAAATCTCATCTAATATATATCAATCAATATCGATCAATCCCATGGTACATTTCTCTGCTCATAATATCGCGGTCTACCTGTCCTCCCCACGCAGTGGCGGATGTACCTTGACATTCCAAACATACATCCCTAATCGTGGAAAAGTTCTGTGATTGGTCAAGACTCAAATACGGAAATGGGGAAGCTGATCCCAGAACTACACGAACGACACGTGAATGTGGAGAGCATTGTTTGTAGACCTGGCGTTAATAGTGAGGTGGCATAGCAAAAACATCAAGGCATGCTGGTCCAATTCACCAAACTTGGCACATCATCACTTGAGGCATACAGAACAATATCAGAAGGTGTGCCCCTTGCTCTGGGCCGTGTGGCGGCCTCTTACAGAGCCGGCAAGTTTGAGGTGAATCCACCAATAACAATCGAACCCAGGATCCTCCTTATTCAGAATCGTTTTTCTAATGGTGTAACTGCAGAACCGGTATATGATTGGAGTAGCGCACGGGTACTGAACCATGCACATGTAAATGTAATGGTCTTGTCGTGGGAGTTAGATGTAGTTTCAGATCCCTCCCCAATCTGCCTCTGAACATGAACTCGTCCAAAGCACCCTCCGTCATGTCAGTAGCGAAGTACACGTGTTATTTTAATGTAAATTGCATGTTTCAGTCCCTCAATGAGCGTTAAATGTACTTTCCGATTGTTTCCCCGTATCTCTTCACTCTCTCAGATCCCTGTAGCTACCAGTGAAAAGTTTGAGTCTTTTGACCGAAAAAAAACATTACGGGTCTCTATTGTCACCCTTGGTATTCTCATAACTATCTTGACAAAGTCCCATGAACATTTGACCAAAGCTGTGGCATTCAATAATGGCAATATATAGACCAGTGCTATAACATGTCACTTGTATGTTGCATGTTCTCGGTCCCCATTGGGCGTTAAAAGCCCTTTTGATTTCTTCTTGGTTTTAGAGTCCCTTCTCTGACCATATCGATCTGTTAGCTTTCCTGGCGTAATTTCTCGGCGTTCCAGAAAAAATCCCAGTCTTCAACAGGCGTAAGATGCCCTTTTTGAGATTTTTGTTCTTAGGTTTGCCCTCACTGACTAACTCTTCAGATGAAGTCTTTTACCATTCCGTCTAAGACTGGCTATATATGGTGGCTACAAATAAACACAGTGAGACTTGTAGAACTAAACACTAGTCCCCGGCCTGTGTAACACTAGTCCCCGGCCTGTGTAACACTAGTCTAGTCCCCGGCCTGTGTAACACTAGTCCCCGGCCTGTGTAACACTT
>JAVTVY010051818.1:0-25416 GCA_036873755.1 Hanleya hanleyi
AAAAATGTTGAAAGCGACGTTAAACCCTAGTCAATCACTCACTCGATACACTGGCTTGGTTAGTTACCCATACAAGTTCTGGATATAAATAGATCAAGGGGTTTCCTGCAGATCAACCCAATCAATGAACGTGCTATTAGCTAGTTGATTAGGCCAATGCGCTGCGAGGTATGAGATGCAACAGATTTGAATTTCATCGCGGGCCCAGCTGCTTTGATGTCAAACTAAAATCGATATCGGAAGTCAAAGAAAGAACCACAGGCTTGGGATACCGACATTCAAAACAAGCACGGGGGTGGGGGAGGGGGTGAAATGTACAGGATTGTATAATAGAGGCATCGACTCAAGAACTCATTCGAATCACCAAAAATGTTCAGGTAAACCCTCTGCGAGGTTTCAGGACTTACCTGGACTTGTGAAGATGGTACCTCAAGAAAAATTAGGTCATTGTCACTTGATTGGTTGTTTAGCATGATCTTGATTATTTAAATACACATGCTGGATGATATAATTATTTATTAATAATTAGTAAATTGCAAACCAATTGTATACGAATATGAAGAAAATGAGCTGAGTAAGATTTACTGATGAAAATGTAAATCCCTCATCTATTTTAATTATTGCCCTCAAAATATAGATGAGGGCTGGTCATGCTAAACAACCAATCAAGTGACAATGGCCTTGTCACACGACTGCTGCCAACATGATCAACAGAAAGCAAGGTGCATTCCTGCATTCAGCAGATGCGGAAGTACAGGTTACAGAAATGAATACTTGGGCCATGAAGGATACAGAAACCAATATTCGGCCCATGGAGGTTACAGAAACCGACAGTCAAGCCATGGAGGTTACACAAACTGATACTCAGGCCATGAAAGTTACATAAACTGATACTTGGGAGATGCAGGTTACAGAAAGCCTCCAGTCATGGAGCTTACAGAAGCCAATAGAGGCCATGGATGTTACAAAAAGCAATACTCATTCCGTGGAGGTTACACAAACCCTCAGGCCATGGAGGTTACAGAAACTGATACTCAGACCATGGGGGTTACAGAAACCGATACTCAAGCCATTGGGACCAATACTCGGACCATGGAGGTTACACAAACTGATACTTATGCCATGGATGTTACAGAAACCCTCTTAGCATGGAGGTTACTGAAACCAGTATTTGAGTCATGATGGTTACAGAAACCAATACTCGAGCCATGGAGGTCACAGAAACCGTCAGGCCATGGAGGCTACAGAAAGCGATAGTTATGCTATGGAGGTTACAGAACCCATACTCGCTTTCAAAGTACTCGCTTTCAAAAACCGATCCATTCAAAGCCCGTTCCTTCTCATTCACCAAACGCTATATAGACGATCTTCTCGCTGTGGATAATCGCTATATAAATGGCGCAGTGAAGGATATATATCCACCTTCACTGGATTTGAAGGAAACTACAGACAGCCCTACAGGCACATCATATTTAGATCTATGTCTCTATAAAAATGAAGCGGGCATTCTCTCTCGTCGACTTTATGACAAAAGAGATGATTACAATTTCGACATCGTAAACTATCCCTTTCTGGACAGTAATATTCCAGTGGGACCTGCATATGGCGTATACATATCTCGCTTAGTAGCATTTGCTAGATCCTGTGTTAAATGTGACGATTTTAATCAACGTCACAAAACACTGGTGCAGAAACTTAAAAAACAGGGCTATTCCACCAAGCGCCTACACTCAAAGTTTCTCAAATTTGGCGATACATATCGCATGCTGATAGCAAAATACGAACGTAGCGTGCAAGATCTATGGCGTTACGTTTCGTAACTTGTGTCTAATTCCGCTTGACCCGGGGCTAGGGCCCGTATAAACCCATGTACTTCAGGAGCCTCATGGTACTCGTATGAACAGTCACAATCAAAGCGTGACTGAGATACATCATTCTTTAGATGACGACTTTGCAACGAATATTATGGATTAATAATACTGATCAGCGATACGGATTTGATATTTTTGGAACATCATGATGTCTTGCCGGCATCATTGAAAACTGTTGACCGCTTCTCTCTTGCAGGAAACAAGCCTATGTTTTTGTATAGTATGATTGTCTTTTTGAATTTGGTGCTAATACTGTTATATGGAATATGGAATAGGTCTTTGGATTATGGACGCGGATATTCTCTAATGGACGACGGCTGGATTATGAATGACGGACTAGACGCTTGTAATGTAGGTTGCAGAAAGCGGTAGTTATGCCATGGAGGTTACAGAATTGCTGAAACTCGTATTTGGGCCATGTTGGTACTGATACTCGAACCATGGAGGTTACAGAAACCCTCAGGCCATAGAGGTTACAGAAACCGATACTCAGGCCATGGAGGTTACAGAGATCGATTATTGTGCCATCGAGGTTACAGAAACTGATAGTTGTGCCATGGAGGTTTACTGAAACCGGTATTCGGGCCATGAAGGTTACAGAAACCGATATTCAGAAACCATTAAGCGATGGAGCTGATGGAAATCGATACTCGGGCCATAGAGGTTACCGAAAGCCTCCACCCATGGAGGTTACAGAAGCTGAATCTCGGTTCATGTATGTCACACGTGACAGAACTCAAATGTCAAACAGAAGAATAAGAGACATTCAAGAAAGAACATGTTATTTTCCTATACTGTAGAGTATTACCTTGCCCTCTAAAAATTAATCATTGGAAACGAATTCTCTTCAGAAATCATAGAGACGCTCATACATTGCCTACTGAAAATGTTTCCTTTGTCAGTAAAACGTCGTTAAGAAGTAGAAACTGACCACTGCGTCACCGATACGAAAACCATGTACAGAATCCCGTGGATCCAATATATGGGCTGTCGGAGGAACTGGACATTCACAATGACGACCATTGTCCACTGAAAGGTAAATCTCAGTTACTGTCAAAAACCTTAGAAAACTCGGCCACATGATCTTCCCAAGAGTTCATTTTCTTCAAAACCAAGCTCACCTGATGTGGGAATTCAAGGAGATGTACGCAGTTGTTTGGAAAATTGACAAATTCCTATCTACCCAAAAGTACAACATGCTATTCAGCCCAAATGGCTTATGTCTTCTACGTGCAACAACAGATCAAAGACAAGCTGCACTTAACCAACAGGTCATCATTGAACTGGTCACTGGAACAGCTTGATTACTATCTTCAAAAAACAAGAGGACATTCGCAATTCTGTGGAATGCACGTAGTGAAAATCATTATATCCAATCCCTAACATGAAGCAATCTTTGCTTTACCTCTCTGCATCAGACGACTATCAACATACCAAACAAGCTCATGAAGGCTGCAAGAACACGAAAATGGTTTGGCTGAACAGTTGAAGAAAACGATCAGTGCCTTCGAAACACTCTTCAACGGCCTATTTGGCGTAAAAATCTCCACAACAAATGCAACCGTGTCACAGGCTCACTTCTATATGTCGCTGCCCTCAGTAGTGAAAGTTGACCTTTACGAACTGGCTGTGACATATACAGACCCCTGCACACCATGTTCTGTTTATTTCCGACCAACAACCCACACAGTTTTGCTCATGGGTGAACTACTTTGCATATGCTCTCTCACATCAGCTGAGAAAATCTCTAGAACATTCTTTTTTTATCACTAGGTCAACAGTGGTATTACAAGCGTCTGGTCCGTCATTCATAATTCAGCCGTCGTCCATTAGAGAGCATCCACGTCCATAATCCAAAGACTATTCCATATTCCATATAACAGTATTAGCACCAAATTCGAAAAGACAATCATAGTATACATAAACATAGGCTTGTTAAGGCCACCCCCCGAAGGGGAGGGGGCCTTATTGGAATGGGTTTAGTCTATGGGCCAGTATTGCTTGGTTTCCAAGAATGTCCGAGAGAACAAAGCAGAATTCCGAGTTCAAACCTGGATAAAATGGAGAGGAGGTTTATATCTAGCTGGGGATTGAATTTGGGCTGTCTCAGATGAACGGAAGTGTGTCTTTCAAGCCCAAATTGTTCATATAAAATTCTACACTTCCGGTTTGAAAAAGGCCAGTTGCAACAACAACTTGCGCGGAAACGTCTTTGCGCATACGCAGAGCATTGTGGGAGTTGGGCTCTCGCGAAACTTTTATGAGAAAAATTAATACAGCCTCCAGTTGCTGAGATAGCCTGACAGCGAACGCTTCATTCATGATATCCTGAATACATTTTGGCAGGTGATGTATCAGTCTCTAAGCCGCCAGGACTTCATACTTACAGGTGACTGCTTCAGTTCAGGCCACAAAATTTTGCGCGAACGATCGTTCAGTTCACATGGAGGTTACGCAAAACGAAATAAGCGGGAACGTTTTTTCGTTTGCGTAAAAATGAATCGTATGTTGCCGTCGTCAAATCAATTTATTAAATAAATTATCTTTTTCGCCGCTGTCAAAACTGCAAAGTACGAATAGCATACAGTGGATTAAATGTTGGATCACATTATCGCGATCGACATCTCGTCCATGATGCTTGGCAGGGGATATTCTGATTCATTCACCCACTTTCATTATTGCTCGTTTACTTCCGGGTATGCGCAAAGGCCAACTGCGCAAAGTTTGGATGGAAGCAGCATGTTTATCATGGCGGAATTTTCAGTAAACATCGTGTGTTGAGCAAGGCGCCAAGTTTGTAGTTTTGTCCGTAGTAAATACAGTATTTGATCAATTGATCGTTGTGACTCTTTTCAATTCGTAGGTGTCAATAAGTTTTTAAAGCAATAGTTGTCATATTATCACAATCAAGGCAGATTATAGACGGAACATAAGCAGCGACTCTTTTATCTCTCGCGGCTGGAGACCAGTCGCCATAGACGCATGCCGAGTTAACAGGTTAAACTCGCATGCCGAGTTAACAGGTTAAGCTCTGTGGAAGAAGCTGTATTTCTCCGCCTAATATAAGCTTATAATCCGTCCAATATAAATTAACCACCATGAACCGCGACAGAAAGGGGGAAGGTATCTATTTTCCAGAAAATACTGAACTTTTTGTCTTTCCCGGTATATAAAAACTAAATTGTTTATAAAAAACGAGCATCTGTCCGCCTTTTAACACGCAAATCTTTCAGCACATCTGTGGATCATTAGCAATTGATAATTGTTCTTAGTTCTCATTAGTTCTTAGTTCTCATTGCCAGGGAGGCATTACCTGTAACGAGTCTGGGGAGTAAAGATGCGAATCTTCTGCTCATATATTGTGTATTCAATAAATAATGCAATCCTACATATACTATAATATCTGTACCAGTCTAAAAAATTTGGGTGGCCTTTCGAAGTCCAGGAGTTCTAGTTTCCTTCAAGAGAGAAGCGGTCCACAGTTTTCAATGATGCCGGCAAGACATCATGATGTTCCAAAAATATCAAATCCGTATCGCTGATCAGTATTCTTAATCCATAATATTCGTTGTAAAGTCGTCATCTAAAGAATGATGTATCTCAGTCATGCTTTGATTGTGACTGTTCATATGAGTACCATGAGGATCTTGAAGTACATGGGTCCATACGGCCCCTAGCCCCGGGTTAGGGCGGAATTAGACACAAGTTACGAAACGCAACGCCATAGATCTTGCACGCTACGCTCGTATTTTTTTATCAGCATATGATATGTATCGCCAAATTTGAGAAACTTTGAGTGGAGGCGCTTGGTGGTGTAGCCCTGTTTTATAAGTTTCTGCAACAATGTTTTGTGACGTTGATTAAATCGTCACATTTAATACAGGATCTAGCAAATGCTACTAGGCGTGACATGTATACGCCATATGCAGGTCCCACTGGAATATTACTGTCCAGAAAGGGATAGTTTACGATGTCAAAATTGTAATCATCTCTTTCGTCATACAGTCGACGAGAGAGAAGGCCCGCTTCATTTTATAGAGATATAGGTCTAAATACGATGTGCCTGTAGGGTTATCTGTAGTTTCCTTCAAATCCAGTGAAGATGGATATATATCCTTCACTGTGTCATTTATATAGCGATTATCCACAGCGAGAAGATCATCTATATAGCGTTTGGTGAATGAGAAGGAACAGGCTTTGAATGGATCGGTTTTTGAAAGCGCCTGCATATAGTCATATTCATAAGAGAACAGATATTGGTCAGCCAATAGGGGTGTACAATTAGTACCCATTGGAATACCTATATGCTGTTGATATATTGTGTTGTCAAATTTCACATAGATATTTTTAATGAGAAATTCAAGCAACTCTATAAACAAAGAAACATCCCATGAATGATATCTTGTGTATGTAGTAGAGCTAAAGAATGCTTTATGGCTTTCGACATTAATATATCTACGATCAGTTTTCTTGAACACAGATACTATTAATGAACTTAGACGGTCAATAATATCCTGAAGAGGGATTGTGGTATAGAGAGTCGAGAAATCCCATGTGCATACATGCCTATACGGTATGTGACCTTTAGCATCAAGTTCTTCCGTAAGACATTTTGAGTTTTTCAATATCCACATACATTCAACACCAGAGTTTTTAGAAATAGTGGCGCAATACCTTTCCCAAAATGCTTTTAACTCCTGAAGGGCCCTCGTCAACAGGGTTGAAAGAAGCTTGGTGGTGCAGCTTCTAGAACCAGCTATGAATCTAGCTTTGTATGGTGATTTATGCATTTTGGGAGTCCAGTATATTTTTGGTATATCGTTATGTTTGGTTGGAAGACAAATACCTCTTTCCCTGAGAAACGTTCTGTGATTGTTAAATATATCTTCCAGAGTAAATGCAGTTTGAGAGTAAGTAGACGTATTTGATGACGATATGTTTACACTCAATTCTTCAACCAGCACCTGGTAATAGTAATATTTACATATGAATATTATATTATTTGGAGCTTTGTCTGCTTGGACTATGACGAATTTACTCTGGAGATTTGCTAGAACTTCTTGCGAATTGGGGCTTCTCAGTACTTGTTTTGCTTGGGGAAGGGTACTTCTGTCAATATGGCGGATTGTTTCAACGACCTTGCTCTTGGTCAGGTCCAGCCAATCATCGAGTACTGTAGGTTCAACTTTTTCTCGCTTAGACCAATCAATAACGTACTGTTCCAAAGCAGACAGGACTACCTTCTGATCGGCCTTCAGATTTATATTTCTCGGCTCTCTATATTTAGATCCCTTCATCAGGAGTAATCTAAGGTCCTTATCACTCACCACATCAAGGTCACCAATCACAACATGTTTGCATGGTGTATAGATCAAGTTCGACGATTCACAATCACAACTATAACCCCCGACGTGTACAAGTTCCAGTGTTAAGTATAACACAGCATTGAAAAGTGATTGGAGCTCATTTGACAAATAACGCTTTTAATATGTATGATGTCACTTCCGGTGGGAATCCTGCCCTCAAATCTGACTGGTGGCTGGGGTAATTGCCCCAGTGAGGTGTTAGATTTGGGGTATCAAAACTTATCAAAACGTGTAACAGAAATCAGCCCAGTTGGCAAGATTTGCCCATACAGATTTTCATCTATCCACACATCCAGTTCAGATTTAAAGTTTGAAAATGACCTGGGACGCTTTCTCCTAATTTTAACAATGTTTGCAAACTCACTATGTCACCTGACCTAGGATGTGTCTTCAATCAGCTGAAAACCGATTTCCATTGAAAGTTTGATGACCCATTTTGATTCTTCGGCTCAGATCGAAACCCAGAAGAGTAGGGGGTCATTCTGTGGCAGATATTCCCTGTCGACATCAGGCGATATTCTCAAAGAGAGAAGGAAACATTGCAGTTGTTTGGGGTTGTTAGAATTGTGGCATCTACTTATATGGAGCTATAATGAACTATTGAATCATAAACCACTGGTTTATTCACGGTCCTACGAAACCACAGGCCCGGATCAAGAGATGAGCGCAACACCGCCAACCATATGCATTTTTTGTCACACCCTGACATATCTAACTCCGCTTACATACATTGTATGTTGCATTTAATCCTGTGTGCGAAAATGCCCAAAATGTAGTAACACATAACATTAGTAAACCTAGTCAATACTCATGTCATATCGAAAACTGTGAGTCACAGAAACGTTAAGACATGGTGCTGAACTGACAGAAGTGTATTAGATAAGGTCACATAAGGTGTGGCATCCACACCTAGACTCCGTTCCTACAAGTGTCGGTGATGACCGTTCTGTGAAACATGACCTCTTAGTCTGTGACCATCGAATCATCATTCCAAACACTGCATGTACGCATCCTCAACATGACCCGCGAAAACCATCACTGCATTTTAAAAAACGGAACTGCTACTATGGTGGACTTCTGTTGACATGAAAATAGAGACTCGCTTAATTACAACAAATATAAGGGAAGTGGGAAGAGTTGACGACATACTGGCAGAGCCACATGACTTCACAGTATAGTCTTCCGGTTAACCTATTCTAAAGCACATGCCAAGAATCTAACGATTCGTGATATGTGTTGTATCTCAGGTACGCTTTTATTGTACCTGTTCATGTGGCAACTTGAAAAATATGACCACACGGCTTCTAGCACCGGCATAAGCGGTATTAGATACAAATCTAGAGAGCTATGATGGAAATGCTCTTACAACTCGTATATTGGTAATTGGTGAGCTGTTTCGCTGTGACAACTCGTACACCGGGGAGTGGTGAGCTGTATCGTCGTCAGATGAAAAGGACGGCATTTAACACAATAGAGTAGCCTGTAAGGCTCGACGTCGACCCAGCATCAACTTCCCACAAATGCCAACATATAAAGACCAAAAGGTCTGTACAGGGGGCGGGCCTCGGGGACGAAACGTCCACCAGCAGAATCTCGCCATATACAGGTAAAAATTACAACACATATAAGGGAAGTGGGAAGAGGTGCCGGCATACTGGCAGAGCCACAGGATAGTCTTCCGGTTAGCCTATTCTAAAGCACATACCAAGAATCTAACGATGCGTGATATGTGTTGTATTTCACGTACCTGTCTTGTTTGCCAATGTATCAGCCAGGTTAGCCTGCAGGCCCCTGACCAAGCTGTCCTCTCCATCTTGGAAGATCATCCATGTCCATTCCCTGCTGTCGATTTTGATCTTGTTGTCATTGATGGATTCTCCAGATTATCATAACCCCTCGTCTTAATTTCCTATACATCCAAAGAACAGATATCGAAGTGTATTCCAGTCTAAGTGTCCACGTAAACGGCTTCAATAAAGGCGTTACCGGTACTGAGACACAGAACATGTCAGGAATCAATATTGTTGCTTGGGATGTCAATGGGAAGAATACCGTCAGAATATCAGCCTATGGGACCTTGTGGCTTCTTGGTGTTAGGTCTGGTGTGTCCACATCCATGGCACATCTTTTTGAGTCAGGTGACCTATTAGATCTGCATACATTGCAAAGTTGGGAAGGAAGCGTGTCATGTACTTGTACAGATCATTGTGATTGTAGTTTTGTGACTTGTAAACATGGCGGAGAATGAAGCACTTTGTTGGCGTCGGGCCTCACAAGTATTCGTTCTGAATAAAAACTTGTATTCTATAAATACTCCCTCGTTTGGGCCGTTTTTTTCTATCTGGCGGTCACATAGTTCATCATTTCTACATCAGATTACTTGATAGGGCTATTACAAAACTGAATATGGATAATTAACAGCTTTATGGGGGGAAATTAAAACAGATTATCCGTGTTATATGCCGACAATGACGGTGTTGCCGCTGTGTTAACCCCAGGATTTTAACGGCTGGGTTAGCGCCCTGTAGATCAGTGTTGTGGGTTATTTAGAGCTGTTTATTACCCTTTCCTGGCATGCCTGGAGTCTTTACCACACAACTGATCCTTTCAGCTGTTAAATGTTACCTTATTAACAATATATTATCGATTCCAAATGATTACCAGCCGCAAACGTCGAGGAAATACGATTTAACGGCGAGAAGCGCGGTCTGCCTGGGCTAAGTGAATACGTCGCTAGGCCTTGCTTTAGCCCACGCCACAGTTGTCACGGAGCGCCGCAAAGGCTGCTGGGATACCTCCGTCTAAGAGAATACTCGCTTGTCAAAGCTGAAGAGGGAGATATGCTCATGCTCTTCTGATTGGTTCGTGGAGCAAAACGGAGAGGAGAATTACCATTAGAAACGTATCGTCTCGTCATTTATCTTGAATATGCATGGATAGCTTATATTGTTTACATTCCTTTGTTGAGTCTCAGATAATTACTGTATGCATTCTTTCATTTCAGCAAGCGAAACTGATTTTTTTCGTATCAAATATCTATTATATCTTTGCATACATTAGTAGAATATGGCCACCTCTTCTTTGTATATCCAGGGTTAGAGAATGGATTCTCTATCAATGGTATAAAGATAACCAACCGTCATCTCTGAAGATTGTGAACACCCACGTTACGAGTGTACAAAAATGTACCAGACAATGTTAAAAAAATATTGGTTTGATATATTTCTTGTCTGGGTGTTTGCAGAACTGCTGAAATCAATCCGTGACTTGCACAAAATTCATGTTAATCCTTCAACAAAGAGCTAATAACACCGGCAGGTGCATTCGCATAGCGGATCGTTAATTGACCCTCTTCCTTTTTCTTTTTAACATAAGACGATAGATAAACTATTGGTAACAGGTGTAATTGTGATAACTATGGATCAAATTATCTGATTATTCCAAGAAAGGACCATTATACTTATATTTATGATAATTTTGGCAACTAGAAAAGAGACAAGTTATTGATTACAGATATTTTCTAGGTTAAAGAGATAGCGAAGACAGAGAATGAATGAAACGTCATTTGAACCGCGTTTCAGTGCACCTGCCGGTGCTATCAGCGCAGATCTTTTTTAAAGGATTAACTTAAATTTTGTACAAGTGTCGGGGGAGTTTGATTTTCACAGTGCGATGTACGACACGATATACGGCTTTGCATCTTTCAATTTAATGAATTTGAGGACGTTTTATTGAGAGTGAAGATGGTTTTGGTATTGTTACTTCCGAAGCAATGTTATGCTTTCTACAAATTATTTTCCAAACAAACCCCAGACTATGGCATTGGCAATAGACAATAAAAATAGACAATAAAAGTAGAGTCTTTTACTCTTGGAGTAAAAGACTTCCCTGCAGATAGAGAAACTTCCCTGCGGATAGAAATAACACTGACTGCCATAGCTGTGACGTCCTCGCCTCGACCGCTTCAACGATATATTGGCAGGATTCTGTGCAGGCTGTCTTATTTCAACTTGGATATAATATTGTGCCAATTTCTTCGCGATTTTGTCCTTGTCTTCATCGGTGTTACCCGTTTTTGTTCTGTTTTAATGTGCGGAATAATAACTGTTCGATTTTGTCCTGGATTTCTTCGCAATTCTCGATTAACCTTGTAATGTAGACCGTAATTGGTCGCCCAAGTGTTTGTCACATGTCCGCCTCCCATCATTTCGGGACAATGTCCCGTTTTGATACACTCAATGAAAGCTGGTTAGAAAACTGATATGTTTATTTTTAATTTCGCATTCGATTGTTCGTCCGTTTTACTGGTATCGCGCATGGTTTGATTCTCTGAAGTCCGTATTAGGACGTCGAGACAAATTCGCTGCGGGTGAAATTTTCATCGATATGGGCCTGCTCTGAAACTTCACCACTCATGAATGCAAAAATATGAACTATCACAGCGTTACCAGATATAGGTAGACGTGATTGTGGAGTTCTACAGACATTTCATTGACGTTATTTGTTTAGCAGTGTTACAGTTTGGCGTTTTGTCAAACTATGATATAATCCCCACGTTTTGGACAGGTGAGTAGTGTAAGTACAGGGCCCACAGCTCACAGGATCAGTGATGACATCATGGTCAGTAAATAGGGAGCAAAATTACAGCCAGATGCATGAGGAGCGGAAGTATCAGAGATAGGAGAGGGAAGGCTAGATGAGGAGCAAACTAACTGCGGGTTCGTGAGGAAAACCGGTTCAGGTTCAAGGACTCGAGAATAAACTCTACAAACTGCTCATGCTCATCATTTAACACTTTCGCTCCTCATCTGACTCTTCTATTCCTCATCTGGACCTTCCACTCCTCATCTGACCCTTCTATTCCTCATCAGAACCTTCCACTCCTCATCTGACCCTTCTATTCCTCATCAGAATCTTCTACTCCTCATCTGACCCTTCTATTCCTCATCTGAACCATCCACTCCTCATCTGACCCTTCTATTCTTCATCTAAACCTTCTGCTCTTCATCTGACCCACTATTCTTCATCTGGACCTTCCACTCGTCGTCTGACCATTCCATTCTTCACCTGGACCTTCTACTCCTCATCTGACCCTTCCCTTCTTCATCTGGATCTTCCACTCGTCACCTGACCCTTCCATTCTTCATCTGGACCTTCCACTCCTCATCCGACCCGAGGGTGGTTGGTGGATGCCCGGTGGGCACGGGTTTCTGTTGCTTCAGTGCTTTTTGCTGAGAAACAACAGGAACTTGATAATGTGGCGATAATGTAAGCTTCCTGCCTGCGTCTTGTGCTGTCCTTCAGTGTTTTATAGGGTGGATGGCGGGTGTCTGGTTACATGTTGGTTCAATTGTGTTTTTTTTGAAGCAACAGGAACGCAAATTGGGTGGGTGGTGCTTAGTTGGTTCGCCGCGATATGACTGAAATATTGTTGAAAGCGACGTTAAGTCATATTCACCCCCTCAGTCATCCGATCCTTCCGCTCCTCATCTAACCCTTTCGCTACTCATTTGACCTTAATTTTGCCCATATTCACTGATCATGATGACGTCACTGATTTGCGGTTTACAGCATTGGGTCGTCCTACAGCATCTGCGCGAACCCAGTCAAATCAAATCATATAACGACAAAGATTGTACTGTAGTCTCCTTTTTCCAGAGTGGTTTTGCGTCTAGACGTCGATCTAGATATCGATATCCGAGCAGTTTCAATATTAGCGAGCTCCAGAGGAATTAAGCCACAGGTGCTTCTGATAAGCTGGAGCAACGTACTATACGTACTCGCGATATTTTACTGGACACGTTTGTCATGGAAACAATTTGTTATCGGCTGTAATTTCTAAATTTACAAGACGGTGTTTTTGACAGCTACATCAGAATCAGAATCAGAATTTATTCACCAGATAATTTACATTGGAAATAAATATTAGGTCAAAATGTTTTGGCGGGAATAAAGCCCAACACGGGCTTGTTCTATCCCTGTTATAATTATATGACAATAATGATGGGCATGAGGGAGGTGGCGAATTAAACGGAATATAAACTATGACATGTAATCTTATATTTCTTAATAGTCATATTCGGAACATATAGGAGTGGATCAGGGAAGTATTGCACCATATATACATGCGACTCATAAAGTATACATATTATTCGAAACATAATATATATATACACACATATATATATACATATACACACACACACACACGCACACACACATATATAAACACACACACATAAATACTAAAGGTGACAAAGTATGTTCCGTACAAATTTTTTACACATCTAAATTATATAAGGTTGGATATAAGTTTACATTCACAGAGTGAATATACAGTAAAAAGATATATATATAGAGAGTGATATATATATATATTTATTTAAACATATATACAATGTCCCTTTTCACCGTAGATGATCCCGTATGATTATACTGAGGTTTGAGATGTAGAATTATTTAGCTAATAAGAATATTTTGATATTGCGCTTAAATAGCGATTCTGAATCGATACATTTTAATGCACTGGGAATAGAATTAGACTGAATTAGAGTCACCCGATTTAAATATTGGAATAACTTTTGCTATTTTTAAACTATCTGGTACAATGCCGGATTCGAACGAAAGGTTAAAAATACGAGCAAGGGGATTGGCAATATAATATGCAACAGGTTTTAGTAATGACATGCGTGTTCCATCAACGCCAGCAGATCCGTTTTTCATCCGATTGATAACTTGCATAACTTCCTCCGGAGTGCAAGGGTTGAGAGTACAATTATTCAAACATTCCTGACCCAGATAAGATTCAAAATTAACGTTCGTGTGTGGTATTTTATCTGCTAGTTCCGATGCGACAGTACAAAAATATTCATTCATGTGATTTGCAATATGTAGAGTGTTGTATGTTTCAGTACCGTTAATGTTTATTGATTGTGGCCTGGTGGATTTTTTTGATCGGTGCATCAGCTCATTGATGGTTTTCCATGTCTTACGGATATTGTCGTTATACTGATTGAATTTCGACTCGTAGTAATGTCTTTTAGCATTTTTAAGAATGTTATTTAACTTATTTCGGAATGTTTTGTATTGAATGCTATCAGTTGGACGCTTAGATTTAATGTAGTTTCGATACAATCGATTCTTTTCGTGAATAGAGTTTAGTAAAGCTGTTGTTATCCATGGTTTGAGAATTTTTAATTGTTTAATATAGCCATCCTTCTCAGGAAAACATTCGTCATAGATTGAGTTAAACGTTTGAAGAAAAGATTCGATTGTATCATGTGGATTCTGGTTGTCGGAGAGTGAGTTCCAGTCAACAGAGCAGAGACTTTCTTTAAATAATGTCTTCTGTCTGTCATTAATGACTCTGAATGTGTAGGTTTGTGATGGTGTAACGGTGGTATGCACAGATCAGAATGTGTGAAATATAGGAAAGTGGTCGGATATATCAGACAGTGGTATTCCAGAATGAATGTCATCGTCATGAAAGTTTGTAAATATATTGTCAATGAGATTAGCTGATTGTGATTTTACCCGAGGAGGTTTTGTTATTTTGGGATAAAAATAGAATGATTTTAACGTTTCAAAGAATTGTTTGCTAGGGCCGTGGGTGTCTGTCTTTAGGAGATCAACATTGAAATCAACCATCAGTATACATTGTTTTTTTTCAGGTTTTAGCATATTTAGAAGGTTTGTGAGAGCTGCATTGAAATAGTTGAGGCATTTTCCAGGGGGGCGGTAAATAAGACCTAATACATATGTTTTACTATCAAGTGTGACTTCCACAAATAATGATTCATATTCATTATTAAGATCAGCTGTGGATAGGTCTTTACGTATTGAGCATTTAGTGATGTCATTCCGTACGTAGATTATAATACCGCCTCCTTTTTTGGCTTCTCTAGATAAGGGATATGGCGTGTAGCCTGGTATATCGTACAGAGTTTCTGTATTTGGGTCTAACCAGCTTTCTGAAACACCAATGATGGAAAACTTGTGGTTGATATTATGAAGAAGGGCAGTGATTTCAGTGCAGTGCTTTTTGAGGCTTCTAGCGTTGATATGGAATATGGAGAAAGTTTTGCTAGGGGGCGAACAATCAGAAGATAACAGTGATTTAACTTGATTTTCAAAATAATAATCGGACTGAAAGTTATTAACCGAGTGCCAGTGGGAACGTTCGCCATCATTATCATCAGTCAAATAAGGTGACTGGTCAGGAATATTCAATTGTACAGGATTGAAACACATTCTTTCGAAGCCATCCATATAACAGTCATCGGATGTGGTTTGATCTTCGTTTACAGGTCCATCGTCATAATTGTAGAATGGTAGTTCTTGCCAGCTATTCATTTGTAATAATATATACTCTTAAATACAGTACAGGTAAATGCAGATGTATGATAACATATATAATTAGTCGATTCAGAAAACATCAACGCTCTCAGTTCCGTGTTACTCAAACATTTTCTTAGAGGACTGGATTTGGTTTGACAAAGTTTAAATTCGGGAACAGTGAAATAAGGGTCAAACAAGAAAAAACAATACGTAAAGAACAGAAACAAAGAAAGTGAGCTAAGCATAAAGCTCATGTGGGAGGCTACTTGAGTCCCGCGGGATATTGAACAAAGTTAGTCCAAAATAGCTGCACGTGTAAATAACTTTACTAAGACAGATTGTCCGCACAGAGAACTGCAGTTGTATAAACTGACAATTTAAGTCAATTGACAAGTAGTTCACGGAGCACGATTTCCCGCTTCTCACCTCAAGTTGTTGCATAATGAAATGGTCAGTCACGTAGAGAGGTGTTCATTTGAACCATTGTGTATGACTGAGTAAATCGCGTCATGTGAATCTCTTACAATAACATTCACATAGAACTAAGAATATAAGTGGCCTTGCTTTTTGTTAAAAAGACTGCTGTACAATCGTATACATAAGTAGTATACAAGGCGTAAATTCACGCTTTAGCGCATCAGTGCGCATGCGCAGAACCTGGTTTGACGTCACAATTGGGTGTGTGCGCATGCGCATGTGTGGATGTGGGTGGTGGGTACCAATGTGGGTGGTGGGTACGTTGTGGGTGGTGGGTGGTGGGTACCAATGTGGGTGGTGGGTACGTTGTGGGTGGTGGGTGGTGGGTACCAATGTGGGTGGTGGGTACCACCATGTGGGTGGTGGGTGCTGTGTTTAACATGGCGGTGTGTGTGTGGGTGTGGGTGGTGGGTACCAATGTGGGTGGTGGGTACGTTGTGGGTGTGGGTGGTGGGTACCAATGTGGGTGGTGGGTTCGTTGTGGGTGGTGGGTGGTGGGTACCAATGTGGGTGGTGGGTACCAAATGTGGGTGGTGGGTACTGCGGCGTGTGTGTGTGTGTGTGTGGGTGGTGGGACCAAGATGTGGGTGGTGGGTACTGGGTGGTGGGTGGTGGGTGGTGGGTCCATGTGGGTGGTGGGTACAAATGTGGGTGGTGGGTACCAATGTGGGTGGTGGGTGCTGGATACAAGATGGCGGCTTGTAGAAAAACGTATAAAAGGAGTCCATTTTTAGGGTAGGGGTGTATTCATTGCACTACCTTTGCGTAGGACAAGATGGCGGCTGTGGGTGGTGGGACAAGATGGCGGCTGTGGGTGGTGGGACAAGATGGCGGCTGTGGGTGGTGGGACAAGATGGCGGCTGTGGGTGGTGGGACAAGATGGCGGCTGTGGGTGGTGGGACAACATGGCGGTTGTGGGTGGTGGGACAACATGGCGGTTGTGGGTGGTGGGACAACATGGCGGTTGTGGGTGGTGGGACAAAATGGCGGTTGTGGGTGGTGGGACAAAATGGCGGCTGTGGGTGGTGGGACAAGATGGCGGCTGTGGGTGGTGGGACAAGATGGCGGCTGTGGGTGGTGGGACAAAATGGCGGCTGTGGGTGGTGGGACAACATGGCGGATTATAGAAAAAACGTATAAAAGGAGTTGATTTTTAGGGTAGGGGTGTATTTCAATCTGACTTACCTGACCTGTCTGCTTGCCTGCCTGCCTGCCTGCCTGCTTGCCTATCCGCTTGTATGAGACGAAAAGCATGAGACGTGGAGAAGATTTTCCCTTTGACCCAGCAGTACCTCCGGTTGAAGTCTTGCCTGAAGATGAGCGTGTCAGGGACATTTATCAACGTCACTGGGCTACCATACGCCATTGTTTTCACCGTGACCGTCGTCTATTGGACTTGTATAATTTTCGGCTGCAGCACCTCACGACTCTGTCTACCTATGCAGAGAACATTTTCAGAGATCAGGTGACAGCGTTCAAGTTGAATATGACATTCGGGTACATTTTACGGCACAAGGAGACGGACCAGCTGCGGTATTATTATCCCAGCAATAATACCTATGTGTTTGATCAGCCGTTCACGGTGACGGATGCGATTTCTCTGGAGCCACTCATCGACCAATTGACTACGTTGGATCCATTAGAATGGGCCCGGTTGCAACGCCCCAATACCCAATGGCTTGTGGAAATGGTCACCAACGTCACATTTTTCGTCACGAAAATGAGAGATCATCCTATCGGTGCATGAAAATAGCCGTTTTGGAGCTAGGGGCTTAATAAAAGGATTGATCTGTAATCTGTGTTGTTGTTGTTGCTCTCTATTTTGGACTAACCCATCAGAATAGTACGTATCACGGACTACACCCGACGTCTAGGCGCGCATGTGTGACATGGTCTATAAAACACGTCTCTCGGGATCCCACACCTTCATTTCTACAGAGCCATGGCGGAGATCCAGCCCCATGCGACTCGTATTTTACAGTATGCCACCGTGGTGAATTCATTCACGGGTTACCGAGCAGTGGTCCGGTCCATGTTTGCAGATGGCGACGACAACGAGGGACGACGCCAGATCCTGAACGAGTTCACAGAAGCGGTCCTCCACAGAGTGCACTCGATGGAGAGGCGTGCCATCACTCACCACTACTGGACTATGACAGCCATCCTTGATGCTCGCGCTATGGACCAGGAGCGCTCACGCCGGAACCAGCGCCGGCTGGTTGGCCTCATACTAGTCTGTGCCCTATTCACCCTGGCGCTGTGGTATTGACACTATAAATACGAGGGATGAGACAGAGTGTGTGTCATTCTCCCTTCGACATTTAGAGCAAGCATGTCACTACGAGCCATCCTGCCTCTTACACCCAGTGTGGGGTTATAAAGTCATCCTCGTGAAAGACGATGAAGCTATTTACTGGGCGCCCGCTGAGATGCTATCGAATACGGTGACGCTACAGCGTGATGGCTGGACTAAATTTAAACGGGTGTTGAGCGGTGAGTTGGACGGAGACCTCATCCACCTGGACAATGCCATCTACGTATATTCCGACCCGCCCGTCCACATACGCCTGGGCCGCTACCAAGAGCCTACGCGAAGTATCCTCCTAAGCCCCTCTGTGTGGTCAGCCTTGGAGAAAGTAGTGCCTATTGTGGACCAGTTGTTTACACCGGACGACCGATCACCCGACCAATTGGCATGGGCTCGTGCTATGGAGGACGCCCTGGCTGAACCCCATGAACAACTACATGAACCCGACGACGATGCCATTGATTACCCCGCTAGACTCAGTCAGCCCAATGACATGACCACCTGATCCTTTGATCTCACCTGGTTCTCCCTATAAATACGAGAGACAGTGAAATCTGGTACCATTCACGTACTGACCATGACGGAGCATATAGTACTGGCGTATTTCAGCTTGACCCCCGAGGTTTTCCTGCACGTGTATGCGGATAAGGTCGATATCATGGAGGAGGTGGTGGGAGACACGGACCCTACACAACCGTGCCCGGCTCACATTCGTCTGTCCCGGGAGGGCTGGACCAAATTCAAACGGGTGTTGTCTGGTGAACTGGACGGCGACCTCATCCACTTGTGTCACGATGTGTACATCCGACGCGGCCCTTTCTTTGCTCAATTGGCTCGGCTAGATGGAGGTACAGTGCATTTTACCCTTCACCCTGATCTATGGTCTGCATTGGAAGATGCCGTGGTGGATGTGGATGAAGTGCTTATCAAGCGGTCATCAGACGAGTTGGACTGGTCATTGACCATGGCCACTGTGGAAGTCCACGAAGAAAATCAGAAAGAAACTCAGGCCCAAGATATACCCGTTATAAATAAACGATAGAGCCAGGGTCCATCATCATTTGTCACCATGAAGCGCTGGGAGAAGGTGTTGGATAACTTATACTACAGTCCCGACAGTCCGGCAGCCTATAGTGCATTGTCGGCTCTCTATCGAGCGGCCAAACCCCAGGGGGTACAACGTGCCCAAGTCCGAGATTGGTTAAGAAGACAAGACACCTATACCTTACATCGATCTGTCCGTCGCCATTTTCTACGGAACCGGGTCATCGTGGGAGGAATAGATGCCCAGTGGCAAGCGGATTTGGTCGATATGAGCGCCTTTGCCAAACACAACGATGAGAATCGGTATATCTTGACGTGCATCGATATCCTATCCAAGTATGCGTGGGTGGTACCCATCCGGACGAAAACGGGGGCAAATCTCATAGCGGCGTTCAAAGACATCTTCAAGACCGGGCGCAAACCTTTGTATTTGCAAACCGACGAAGGCACGGAATTCCTCAACAGACCGTTCCAAGCCTTTCTCAAGAAACAGAAGGTCTTCTTCTTCCATACGTACAACGAGACCAAGGCTTCCGTGGTGGAGAGGTTCAACAGGACATTCAAAGGCCGCATGTATAAATATTTCACCTATAAGAATACAAGGCGGTACATCGATGTTCTCCCGAAACTGGTGAGGGGTTACAATCGAGCCTATCATCGAAGTATAGAGAGAGCCCCCATTACCGTGACCCAACGCAATGAAGCCCAAGTCCGGCGTGTCTTGTACTTCAGGCCATCGCAGCGAACGACGAAGGCGGTGTACAAGGTCAGGGACCCTGTACGGATCAGTAAAGTCAAGGGCAAGTTCGAGAAAAGTTACTTGCCCAACTGGAGCGATGAGCACTTCCTGATTAAACGGCGCCTACCCCGACAGCGGCGAGTCTATGAACTGGAAGATCTCCAAGGGGAAACGTTGCTGGGGACGTTTTACGACACGGAATTACAGCCTGTTGTAAAAACACAGCAAGACTACTACACGGTGGAGCAGATTTTGAAAACGGAACGTCGACGTGGCAAACTGTTTCATTTCGTGAAATGGCAAGGCTGGCCCAGTTCCTTCAATTCCTGGGTCGCGGCCAACCAGGTGAAACGACTATAAAACCAGACACCACTGCCGTCCTCCTTCATTCCACATCCGACCACAATGCTATGGACCAACAGCAGCTGCCTCTGAACACAGCGTCTCGCAAAACGCGCAAAGCACAAGTGGGCTTTGGGGTGCTATTGCTAACCCTGCTGAGTGTGTTGTACGGAGGGGTGTTTTACGACGTAGCCTATGTCAGTACGTTACTTAACCAACTGAGAACACCAACCATCAGTGAAACCGGTCTACAGAGAGCACCAGTCGTATCCAGCCCAGTCACCACCACCACACCCCGTGTACAAGCCACGTCGAGCTCTACACTTACACCAAGTACACCCACTACGTCTGAACACCTACCGGATTTCATCCCTCACAGTGAACCGACCACCCACGTTGTACTCACCCCCAGCACCATCCCTGAACGTGAACAGACAACGACGACCGACGTTGTACCCACCACCACTCCAGTTCACTCGTACGAAATTTACAAGAGCGGGTTACCACGACAACGGATACACCTCGAACCATGGACCCTCGGTGGCAGCATCCCTTCACCTGCGTCATCGCAGGACCGACGGGCTCCGGCAAAACGCACTTCGTCAGGAAGCTCCTTCAACACGCCGACAGCATGATCACTCCACCCATTGCCAGAGTCGTGTGGTGTTACGGAGAATGGCAGGAAGCGTATGCAGCAATGCCCCACATCACGTTCGTGGAAGGCCTACCCAACCTGGCCGATTTGGAACCCGACACCTTGGTGGTTCTGGATGATCTCATGGCGGAGACGGATGCACGGGTCACCCAACTCTTTACCAAAGGCAGCCATCATCGACGGCTCAGCATCATCTACATTGTGCAGAATCTGTTCAGTAAAACAAAGAACATCGGAATATCAGCTTAAATGCCCACTACCTGGTGGTCTTCAAAAACCCGAGAGATACCACTCAACTGCTGCACCTGGCGAGACAGATGTATCCCGGCCGCACACCGTTTGCGTTGGAAGCCTTCAAAGATGCCACAACCCCTCAGCACGGGTATATGCTCTTCGACCTCAAGCAAGCCACCCCCGACCACCTTCGACTACGGACCGGCATCTTTCCCGGAGAGACCCACCACGTGTACATGCAAAAATAATGTAAACACATCCACAGTGGCGCCCCCAGCTGGGGTCTGTGTGTTTGATGTGGGGAATAATAAAAAGAATGAATACCACAGCAGGGTTGACTTTGTCTGTGAGGTGGATAAAAAGGGCAGAGTTGTGGGTTCTAGCATTAGTTGTACAGGATGTCTGCGCGAGTACGGAAGCACGCTCCCACGCTCCGTGTATTGAAGACGGCCCCACCCGAGTTAGTCCGAACCATTGTACGCGGTGCGGACCCTGACCTTGTACGCTGTCTGTGCGAGATCGGGTACAACCTGTTAAAAGGCAACGTACCACTGACTCCGGCTCAGAAGACCAAGTTGGCCAAGCATAAGACAGGTCTCCGAACCCTAGTCCACAAGCGGGTCCCTCAAACACAAAAGAAAAAGGTGTTACAGAAAGGCGGCTTTCTCGGGGCCATCTTAGCACCGTTGGCCGCTTCCGTGTTGGGTCCAGTATTGGGTGGACTCTTCGGCCGACAATGAACCACACGAAAAAAAATGGTCCTCGTCGAACCACGGTTCCTGCAAAACCTCCAATCACCCTACCCTGTCCCACCTACGGTGAAGACCATAAACAGCCTCGATGGAGAGATGCAACAGATCTTACAGAGACCGGGGTTAAGCGACAGTGAGAAAGTACAACGGTACAATGAGACGCTTCAACGGTACATGACGTTCATGGACCAATACAAAACCCTGTCTACCCCAGCAACAGCAGCACCACCACCACCACCACCACCACGTGACAGACCGCTGACCTCAGCACCGCTCCAACAGCCGGGTCAGGTAGCCCCCACAGCCCCACAGTGGGTGGAAGACGAAGTGCTGAAGAGTGTACCTGCCTCGTTCAAGAAACAAGCTGGCCTGGTATTACAACGGATGAAACAGAATCCTAACATGACTTGGAATGATAAAGGCGAACTCCTGGTACAGAATCAGGTGGTCCCCGGCACCCACATGACGGATTTAGTGAATGATCTGATGCGTCAACGCAGATCGCACACCGATCCTCGAGGATGGGAGGTCTTCGCTCAAGGCTTGAAAGACATGCATGTACCACAGGAATTGGTGGGGAACCCCCACCGCTGGGCCTTTATGCAGCAAACCCAGCAATCGCCGAGTGGCCCACTACTTTCTTGGGAATCCGAATGGGAACCGGAGTCACCCCCAAAACACCACCACAACGGGCACCTTCTTTTCGCGCCTATAAAAAAACACCCTTGATCAAGACACCCCACATCTCCAGAGCCGTGACACGTAGCAAGTCACCGCGACGAACACGACGCCGCACACAATCGCCCAAGGCCTGGAAGACCTATTAAAACCAACAGCAGCAGCAGGACAGCTCAGTCGCCATGTTTTACCTGACCCTACCCAGTAACAGTTCGCTGGATGTGTTTCCTGACAACACCGTGGCCAAGTACGTCACCCAGTTACCACAACCGTTACATTTACCTGGACGCTGGGAATGTGCCCTCGTGGATATCCAATACCCTTACTTGTGGTACAACGTGCGAGCCAATGAAGTGTGGTACGAGGTGACCTACGAAGGCAAAAACACCCGACTCACCCTGCCCGAAGGCCAATACGATACCCCAAAGAGTTCATGGGTGGGCTGTCAAGACTGATGCATTATAAGGCGCTACGGGGGGTGACGGATAGTGCAACACGCCTGATAGCCTTGCGCTTCAAGAAAAACGTGTTCTTCGATGTCAACGTACACAACGACAAGGCACAGCTTACCGTCACCGATACCGTGAATGTGAAACTCAGTCCTACACTACAGCAAATGCTGGGTTTCGATCTACAGACGTTCGCTGGTCCCAACCAACACCATGGCGAGATGCCGATGGATATGAAGTCGGGTATGTACGGACTCTACGTCTACTCGGACGTGGTGGACAACCACATCGTGGGCGATATCAACACACCTCTGTTACGGGTGGTCCCCATTAAAAATAAGTATGGAGGTCAAGTCACCCACAGTTTCACCCACATGCTCTACTTGCCCGTACGACAAACTGACATCAACACGATCACGGAGGATATAAGAGATGACACGGGACGACCGGTGGCATTCGAACGAGGAAAAGTGGTGCTGACACTTCATTTTCGACAAGCACGTGCTCCCCACTTTGCATAATGAAAGTACCTTACGAGTGCGATGCACGCAGCTATGCCGACTATTATGCCCAACAGGCCGGGGTGGCTTTCCGGTATTTAGCGGTGCACGCATGCAACGAGGACATGGTCTGGGGAACATACTCGGCAGCATTGTGAAAACGTTCCTGCCCTTGGTGACGCGTGGGGTGAAAGCAATCGGTAAACAAGCGGTACGCAGTGGACTGGAAGTGGCCGGTGATGTCTTGGGGGGCACAGCACCCCGACAAGCCTTGAAACGACGGGCCAAAGAAGCGGGAGGCGTCTTGGTGGCCAAAGCACAACGCACCGTAGGGAATAAAAGAGCTGCCCCACCGAGACCACGCACCAGTCGACGACCGACCCAGCGACGACGTACATCCAAGAAGACCCGGGATATCTTTTCTTAAAACATGTCCTTAATCCACGCCGAGTCCTGCCCCTCCACCAACAGTGAATTTGATTTGTGGACCGTGCCGCCCACACAAACCAGTGTCGAACAAGGATTATGGGTGGAGCATCTCCCGCTCTCCAGCATCAACGAAACCGGGCTCATCGAGTTCACCATCAGTAATGCGGATACGGCCTATGTGGATTTAGCTCATACCTACTTGTATGTGAAAGCCAAGGTGGTCAATGGAGCTGGCACCAGAATCGCTGACCAAGCAACGGTGGGCCCGACGAATCTCTGGCTGCACTCGATGTTTCAGCAGGTGGATATTTTCTCAGCGACAAACTCATCAGTGACTCCACCAACACGTACCCCTATCGAGCCTACATCGAGACACTGTTGTCGTATGGCCGAGAGGCTAAAAAATCTCAGCTGACAACCGCTTTATTCTACAGGGACACAGCCGAGCACATGGACACGGCGGACAATGGAGGATATAACAAACGGAAGGCTTTCACTGCGAACAGTGCCTCGGTGGATATGATGGGTCGACTGCATGCAGACATGTTCATGCAAGACCGGTACCTCTTGAACAAGATCCCCATCAAAATCCGGCTGATACGGGCGCCTCCGACCTTCGCCTTAATGGCCACTAACGTAGAGGGGCATGCAGCGGACTATAAGATTGTCATCCAAGACGCAGTCCTGTATGTCCGAAAAGTGAAACCGAATCCAGCCGTTCAATTGGGGCACATGAAAGCCTTGAAAACAAAACCAGCCCAGTACCCTATCCGACGTGTGCAAACCAAAGTGTTCTCTGTGCCTGCTGGAAATATGGGCGCCAACAAAGAAAACCTGTTCCTGGGGAACTACCCAAGCGATTGATCCTGGCCTGTGTGGAAAATACGAGTTTCAGCGGAGCCTACCCAGAGAATCCGTTTGACTTTCAACATTTCGGCATCAATTTTGTGGCCCTGCATGTGGATGGACAACAGGTGCCAGCCACGGCCTTAACACCGAACTTTGGGCGGAGGAATTTCATTCGAGCCTATCGGAGCCTGTTTACAGCCACAGGTCAAATCAACCAGGACGAAGGGAATATGATCAGTCGGGAGGACTACGCGAACGGATACACGTTGTTCTGTTTCGATCTGACTCCCACCTTAGAGAACGACCATCAGCTGGCCCTGGCCAAGCAAGGCAACTTACGGTTGGAAATCCACTTTGCACGAGCCCTGGCGACCACCGTCAATGTG
>JAVTVY010051819.1:0-26181 GCA_036873755.1 Hanleya hanleyi
GGTCATCTGTGACGTCATTGCTGACGTCCCCAGGAGGAGTTGTAGCCAAAGTGGATATTTTTGGGGTGTGAAGGAAGGTGTTTGGGGTAGAAATGGACCATCCGTGGTCCGAATGCGTCGTGTGAGGTGTCATCTTGTAGCAACACCCACCAACGACAAGCTCAATGCTTCAACGCCCTTGTGAATTAGCCCTGAAGCCCTGCGCGCCTATACGTAGCTTTACGGGTGTAGTCCGTGATAAGTACTATTCTGATTGGTTAGTCCAAAAGTAGAGCAACAACAGCAACAACAAGAACAGCATCAAAGATTACAGGTCAATCCTTTTATTATCCCCTCCATCACAGCACATCCACGATAAGGGAACCGCAATGGGTGTGTTTACAATTCACTTATGCTATTGTCCGTGTATTCAGAAGATCATTGTTCTGATCTCAGAATGATGAGGGACACGAGTTATCCCTATATGTACAGACACCACCACACATCATTATTACCATCACCACACACCAATTCTACCACCACCACACACTACCACACACCACCACCACCGGGCATTGACGCCCGTCAACGCCCAGTGGTGGTGGTAGCTCCCATGTGGCAGAGCTCTTGGATCGGAGCTATTGGAGCTCAAAGCTTGTGGAGCTCAGAGTTCGGACGCGACGTCATCGCACGCATGTGCGCGTACCTGTGGTGCACCCTGTACCCTATAGCCATTAGGATATAGGGTACACCAGAGTGCGGGTGCACCACAGGAACGCACACATGCGTGCGATGACGTCACTTCCGAGCTCTGAACTCCACAAGCTTTGAGCTCCAAGAGCTCCGATCCAAGAGCTCTGACACATGGGAGCTACCACCACCACTGGGCGTTGACGGGCGTCAACGCCTGGTGGTGGTGGTGTTGGTGGTGGTGGTGTGTGGTAGTGTGTGGTGGTGGTAGAACTGGTGTGTGGTGGTGGTAATAGTGGTGTGTGGTGATGTCTGTACATATAGGGATTAAATCGTGTCCCTTATCATTCTGTGATCAGAACAATGAACTTCAGAATACACGGACAATAGCACAAGTGAATTGTAAACACACCCATAGTGGTTCCCTTATCGTGGATGTGCTGTGATGGAGGGGATAATAAAAGGATTGACCTGTAATCTTTGATATTGTTCTTGTTGTTGTTGTTGCTCTACTTTTGGACTAACCAATCAGAATAGTACTTATCCCGGACTACACCCGTAGAGCTACGTATAGGCGCGCAGGGCTTCAGGGCTAATTCAGCAGAGAGTTGAAGCAGTGAGCTTGTCGTTGATGGGTGTTGCTACAAGATGACACTTCACACGACGCATTCGGACCACGGATGGTCCATTTCTACCTCAAACACCTTTCTTCACATCCCAAAAATATCCACTTTGGCTACAACTCCTCCTGAGGACGTCAGCATTGACGTCATAGATGACCCGCATATCCCTCAAGTCGTGGTCCGCAGCATGAAAGCTTTGCTTTGACACCTCACACGACGCATTCGGACCAAGAATGGTCCCTCAATCGCTCAAACACATCTTCACGCACCTCCAGAATGACCACTTTACTTACTACACGCATGTTCAGACTGGCGCGACTTAATATGACTATATGCAGGCGCTTTCAAAAACCGATCCATTCAAAGCCCGTTCCTTCTCATTCACCAAACGCTATATAGACGATCTTCTCGCTGTGGATAATCGCTATATAAATGACACAGTGAAGGATATATATCCACCTTCACTGGATTTAAAGGGAACTACAGATAGCCTTACAGGCACATCATATTTAGATCTATATCTCTACAAAAATGAAGCGGGCATTCTCTCTCGTCGACTTTATGACAAAAGAGATGATTACAATTTCGACATCGTAAACTATCCCTTTCTGGACAGTAATATTCCAGTGGGCCCTGCATAAGGCGTATACATATCTCGCCTAGTAGCATTTGCTAGATCCTGTGTTAATTGTGACGATTTCAATCAACGTCGCAAAACATTGTTGCAGAAACTTATAAAACAGGGCTATTCCTCCAAGCGCCTCCACTCAAAGTTTCTCAAATTTGGCGATACATATCGCATGCTGATAGCAAAATACGAACATAGCGTGCAAGATCTATGGCGTTACGTTTCGTAACTTGTGTCTAATTCCACTGAACCCGGGGCTAGGGGCCGTATGAACCCATGTACTTCCAAGATCCTCATGGTGCTCAAATGAACAGTCACAATCAAAGCGTGACTGAGATACACCATTCTCTAGATAACGACTTTAGAACGATTATTATGGATTAAGAATACTGATCAGCGATACGGATTTTATATTTTTGGAACATCATGATTACAAGCGTCTAGTCCGTCATTCATAACCCAGCCGTCGTCCATTAGAGAATATCCGCGTCCATAATCCAAAGACCTATTCCATATTCCATATAACAGTATTAGCACCAAATTCAAAAAGACAATCATAGTGTACATAAACATAGGCTTGTTTCCTGCAAGAGAGAAGCGGTCAACAGTTTTCAATGATGCCGGCAAGATATCATGATGTTCCAAAAATATCAAATCCGTATCGCTGATCAGTATTCTTAATCCATAATATTCGTTGTAAAGTCGTCATCTAAAGAATGATGTATCTCAGTCACGCTTTGATTGTGACTGTTCATATGAGTACCATGAGGATCTTGAAGTACATGGGTTCATACGGCCCCTAGCCCCGGGTTAAGCGGAATTAGACACAAGTTACGTTAGACGCTACGTTTGTCGGCATCATTGAAAACTGTTGACCGCTTCTCTCTTGCAGGAAACTAGCCTATGTTTATGTATACTATGATTGTCTTTTTTGAATTTGGTGCTAATACTGTTATATGGATATGGAATAGGTCTTTGGATTATGGACGCGGATATTCCTTAATGGACGACGGCTGAATTATGAATGACGGACTAGACGCTTGTATTGAAAAAAAACCCATCCCTGTCTGACTCTACCCCACGAAAGCGTCACTAGGACACCCCAACCGGGCCATTTGGATCAAACATGGCCCCTCTCTACCCCAAACATCTTACTTCACACCCCCAAAATTCCCACTTTGGCTACTACTGATGACGTCAAGAATTACGTCACAGATGACAGGGACACCACTCAAGTCATGGTCTACACCACGAGAGCTTCACTTTGACACCTCACACGAGGCATTCGGAACAATAATGGTCCCTCTTTACTGAACAGACCCCACGCACCTCTCATAATGACCACTTTACTTACTACACCCCAACTGCGCATGCGCAGATTGGCGCGACTCTCAATGAAAACAAGCCAGTCTGACCCACGAGAGCTTCACACTGATACCCCACATGGTCCATTTGACCAGTGATGGTCCCTCAATCACTCAACAAATCTCCACGAATCCCAAAAATGCCTGCTTTCTATACTACGGCCAGACTGCGCATGCGCAAAATGATGAAAACGCGCGCATACACTCACACTCACAGGTAACTCTACCAGGTAGCTGGATGAAAAAAAGGCCGTCATCTACTCCAAACGCACTCCATTGCACCTCCGAAACTCCCGCAGATGACATGGAAAAGCCTCAAGTCGTGGTATACACCCCCGGGGCTACAACATGACACCCCACACGACACATTCGGACCAAGGATGGTCCATCTTTACCCCAAATAAACACCCACGCACCCCAAAAATGCCCGCTTTCGCTACTACTCGTACTGATGACGTCACCGATGACGTCACAGATGACATGGATATCCCTCAAATCGGGGTCTACACCCCGAGAGCTACAAGATGACACCCCACAGGACGCATTCGGACCAAGGATGGTCCACCTCTACATATTAGGGCAGGAAAATGTGTGATTCAATGGACATTGGCCGCCATTTTGGATTTTGGCGGCCATATTGAATTTTCAGACCAATTACAAATGATTCCAAAATTAACTAATTATTCATACCCTACGTAGGACTAGACAAAAACCTAGTTTGTGGTTAGAATTTTCCTGATTTTCGAGCAAGAAATTGTGAGCATCTATGGGTATTGGCGGCCATTTTGGATTTTGGCCGCCATATTGGATTTGAGGCCAAATCCAGGGTGGACCCTAAGCTAAATTGAAAGGGCATAAGTCTTTACTTTACTTTACTTTATTTCCATCATGAATACATATAGAAACATAAAAATATATATACATATATCAATGATTGTTAAAAAACAATGCCATGTACAAACAAGATTATCACAATTCCCAGGCAAACATGCACATACGTACTGCATACAGCTCTAACAATACAGAATAGTTAGTTGGGATAGGCTTAGCCTGTATCCAAGCTATGGGGTCGGTTAAAGTGACAAGGATGACGGAACCACTGAGAAAACTTTGACAGGAAAAAATGTTAGCTTTTTCTTGGCTGGGACCTGTCCATATATAAAACACCGATTGACGTAAGTTTGGTCAGTGCGCATGCGCAGAAAACAAAAAATGAGAGTGGGGAGGTCTGTGTGCGCAGGTCTGTCTGCGCAGGTGTGGGTTCTGGGCAGGTCAGGTGGTTGCCATGCTGACGTCACTTCCGGTTTCTATGGAGCATATATTCCTTCGCGGGTTTACTTGAGAATCATTTCCAATCTTCAGGGGCGAGAGGGGCCTTTATTGGACCGATTGGATCGGTTGAGGTGTCAAAGTCAAGCGCTCCTCCAGGGCGATCAAGTCATGGGTGGGTGTATGTAAAATGAAGATTTTTCCCGAAAATATAAAAAGCGGAACACGGACTTTACCCATAAAATAGGGAAAACTCCTATCAACCATATCCAAAAGAGCTACTATCGGTCCCCCCGGCTTATCGGGGTCTGCCTATCAAGTCATGGGTGGGTGCATGTAAATTGAGAATTTGTTCCGAAAATATAAAACGCGGAACACGCACTTTACCCCTACAATAGGGAAAAGCTCCTATCAACCATATCCAGAAGGGCTAATATCGGTCCGGGCTTATCGAGGTCTGCTGAGAGAGGTAGGGTGGGGGAGTGGGTGTATGTAAACTGAGGATTTGTCCCCGAAAATATAAAATGCGGAACAGGAAATTTACCCTTACAATAGGGGTCTGATTCGCACATTTGCATCTATACGGGAAAATGCCTGTATGGGGTATGGGGGTGGTCATTTTTTTTATTTTTTTTTATTTTACTATGGGTTGTTTGGTCTTGTTTTTCACGTCTCACCACGAAAAACACGCGGGAAGGGTCCCGGAGCTCAGCGGTGAAATTTTTCGAATAGTTCACGGAAGTCTGGATAGGCCCATAGGCCAATACTGGCTCAGTGGATAGTTCCATACTGAGAAATTCACATATGTTCATTGCGATATGGGTTGTTTGGTCTTGTTTTTCTCGTCTCAACACGTAGAACACGATGGGAGGGGTCTCGAAGTTAAACGGTGAAATTTTTCGAAAAGTTCACGGACGTCTGCATGGATAGGTCCATAGGCCCATACTGGCTCAGGGGGATAGGTCCATACTGGGAAATTCACACATGTTCATTGCGATATGGGTTGTTTGGTCTTGTTTTTCACGTCTCACCACGTAGAACACGATGGGCGAGGTCTCGAGGCTAAGCGGTGAATTTTTTTGAAAAAGTCACTGCGCGCATGCGTAGTTGGTAAAAAGTGCTGGGTGGACGTTTGGGGGTCTAGGTGAGCACCCTAGTGTTCCTATGATGTCGTATATGGTGGCACTCGATTGGACCGTTTTCAATATTCTGCGCATGCACAGTCTGGCCGTAGTATAGAAAGCAGACATTTTGGGTGTGTTTGGGGTAGAGATGGACCATCCTTGGTCCGAATGCGTCGTGTGAAGTGACATCTTGTAGCAATGCCCACCAACGCCAAGCTCAACGCTTTAACGCCATGGTGAATTAGCCCAAAAGCTCTGATTTTCATGGAATTGCCACCAATACATCGAAATGCAGTGACGCCCGTCGTTACGCCTTAACGCCCTAGCATAACGCCTTGACGCCATGATGTAGACAGATGAGAGAAAAACAACAAAGATGGCAGAAGAGAGAACAACAACAACAAAAAGTTTTTTTTATATAGTTTATTCTCTCCAATGTTACATCATACCCACGCTGGGGAGCCGCTTTGGGTATGTTTACAATTCGAGAATACTTTTGTCCAATCAGAGGCCGCCATTTGGCGCTGTATATGTCATATTCGTTCTTGCCCGTTAGATGTATTCTCGGCTGCTCTTGTTCAATCAGAAGTCGCCCTTTCAGAAAGTTCCATCTTTGCTCGGTGTGACCTAAGCATCGTCGGGCAGTTCAGAATACCGTGGAGGCAGCATGTCCTGAAAAAGTTGTTTGCGCATTTTGATCGCATTTTCCAAGGCCTCGGTTGGTGGTAACCCCATATCCTCTTCCAAGTGACGCTTGGCCTTCATGATGGACCTGTGCGTGTGGTCGCTTTTCATTTCAAGCCGTAGCAGGCTATACCGTTTATAGATGGCCATGGCTGTTTTCCTAATGCAAGGGCGCATTTCAGTGTACGCCGTGTCATGGTATTGTAGTCTATTATTAGACATTGTGAATGTTTCTCGAATACAGCGTAAGCTTGTTTACGTACTGTTATGTGGCTCAGCCATCTGAAGCTTTCTCGAAGGCTATTGTGGATTGTATCTAGGTCAGATGATGCGACAATGCTGTGTATTCTAGAAGCTTCTTGATTTGTAGAATGATCTGGAATGCCTCATATAGAGTATAAATAGCGTGTCACTCAGTTATTCAGGAGGGAATTCAAACTGGCTTTTTATGTGGGTGTTATACTGTGTTACCTTTGCCTGTAACTACGGACTGCTGGATTATTTACTCATTAACTTTTGGCTGCTGCATAATCTACACTATTTGTTGAAGGCTATCGGATATTGGACATTTACTGGGACTGTGTACAACTGAGCCGAGTTGGATTACCATTATACAGAAGAGTGATTTGTGCGCGTCAACAAGTACTGTAAAGTGTACACCGGTATCGCATTGAACAGTAAGACTATATTTCACACATTTATTTGTTGTATTAACCTTACTTAATTTGTATATGATTTTAGCATTGTGAATAAATATTTGAATGTTGATCCTTGACTTCACACATTTTTCTGTTACTTTTTGCTGTTATTGTAAAATTGACGTAACAGAAATTGAGGGCTCGTCCGGGATATTTGTTTACATTATAGCTTCCAGCTGATCAGCTTTACAACATTGTCTAAATTTGTGATGACAGGGAGTACGCTATCATCATGTCATTTGACTCAGCACAGTTTGCCTTAGAGCCTAGTCAGGAGAAATTTAACGAACTACGCAAGGAGGATTTGTTCGCGCTGTGTAAATTCCTACAAATTAAAGTTAAAACATCTTGAAGAAAGCAAGAAATTAAGAAACTCATTATTAAACATTTTGTTAGCGAACAACAACTTTGAACTGAGGAAACAGCTGATGATTTGGAAATAAGAAAATTAGAATTGTAAAATCAGCTGGAATTAAAGAAATTAGAATTAGAAAAAGAGGAAAGAGAGAAAGAAAGACAGTTTCAGTTAGAGAGAACAAAGTTAGAAAAAGTGGAATTAGAGAAAGAGAAAGAAAGACAGTTTCAGTTAGAAATGAAACATATGGAATTACAGTCGCAAACAAGTCCTCCTGCACATGCACTTGTACAATCAAGATTTGATGCGGCTCGTCAAATACGTCTCGTCCCAACATTTCAGGAAAAAGAAGTTGATAAATATTTTCTGCATTTTGAGAAAATTGCTGAAAATTTAAACTGGTCAAAAGAAAATTGGAGTTTACTTCCTCAAAGTGTTTTTATCGGAAAGGCAAGGGACATTTACACCCAATTGACGGTAGAGCAAGCATCAAATTATGATACAGTGAAGCATTTAATCCTTAAAGGGTACGAATTAGTTCCTGAAGCCTACAGACAAAAGTTTCGTGGTTGTGAAAAACAAAACTCTCAGACTTTGTAGAATTTGCTCGTTCAAAAGAACAGTTATTTGATAGGTGGTGTGCTTCGGTTAAAATTGACAACCAATTTGAAAGCCTTAGACAGCTTATGCTGGTAGAGGAATTTAGAAGGTGTATCCATGGTGATATTAGAACATTTCTTGATGAAAAGAATGCCAACACTTTAGATCAGGCAGCACGTTTTGCTGACGAATACGCTCTGACACACAAATTATCATTTGGCAATGCTGTTAAGCCAAGTTCATTCCAGTGTAATCTCTCTGGTAACAAACCCAGTTCTTTCTCAGGGCCTAAAACTTTTAATCCCAGTTACAAAGGTCAAAGATCAAACACAAAGTCTCAGTCACCCACTTTTAACACTCAAAATAAATCTCCCGTTTGCAACTATTGTGAGAAGGACGGCCATTTAATGACTAATTGCTTCAAATTGAAAATAAAACAACAAGATGAAGTCTTTCAAAAGCCCAGGGGTTTCCTCACTTCAAGATCTATACCCAAGCAGGTTAGTGGCGTTCATAGTGTATATAACGTTAAGATGGCCAGGGACACTGTTCCTATTAGTTCTATCAAGGATAAGGTTGACAGTTTTTCAAATCCTGTTATGGAGATTTTTGGACCATTTATCCACAATGGTTTTGTGTGACTGTCAAGTGATTTGTCTAATGCTACTCCTGTGAAGATTTTACGAGACACGGGCGCGTCCCAGTCTCTTATGTTGGCAGACACTTTGCCGTTTTCTGACTCTTCATCTGTAGGCAGTAATGTCATGATTAAAGGGGTAGATTCTGTAAATTATACACCCGTTCCGCTCCATAACGTTAATCTGTCTTCCGACTTGATTTCTGGGCCTGTTACGGTGGGTATTAAAAGTAGTTTAACATTTGAGGGTGTTCAATTACTTCTTGGAGATGATCTTGCGGGAGATAACCCGATTGTAACTGACAAACGTTGTTTGGATCAGATCCATGATCCAGTTGAAGATGAAATTCAAAGTTTGTATCCTGCTTGTGCAGTTACTAGAGCCATGAGTAAATTGGCTGAGGAGTCTGAAAAGTCTCTTAAAGATGACGTCATCGATGGCGTTTGTTTGGCCGATACTTTCGTGTGTTTAAATGATGAGGCTGATAAGCCACATTTTGATAGCAGATTGGAATGTTCTAATGACAAAATTTCAAAATCACGGCTGGTTATTGAACATCATAGTGACAAGGACATTTCCAAGTTGTTTGACGGGGCAGTAGATGAGTGTGATGTAACTCAAGAGCCTGTGTGTTACGTTTGTAAGAATGCTGCGAATTCTTATGCGCAAAAGGCGACCGCCAGATGTGTCACCTGATGATGAGTGGGTAGTTAAGTATCAGATTATAGTACCAAATTCGTATCGTTCAGATATCCCCAGACTAGCCCATGAAACACCTCTTTCGGGCCATTTAGGTGTTAACAAAACATATTACAAAATTCTAAATCATTTCTATTGGCCAAATTTAAAGAAAGATGTTGCGGAATTTGTAATTCATGCCACACATGTCAAATGGTAGGAAAACCAAACCAAACCATACCAAAGGCCCCTCTACAACCAATCCCTGCATTTGAGGAAGCATTCAGTAGGTTGATTATAGATTGTGTTGGTCCATTACCAAAAACAATGTCAGGCAATCAATACATGTTAACAGTCATGTGGGCTTCAACCAGGTTCTCTGAGGCCATTCCTTTACGGAATATTAAGGCAAAAACTTTTGTTAAGGCCTCAGTTAAGTTGTTCACACTTGTCGGCCTACCCAGTCTGATCAGGGATCTAATTTCATGTCAGGAATTTTTGAACAAGTCTTGCATGAATTGGGAATAAAGCAGTACAAATCATCTGCATACCGCCCAGAAAACCAAGGCGCATTAGAAAGATTTCACCAGACATTAAAGAACGTGATTAGGACTTATTGTTTTGACGCTGAGAAAAACTGGGATGAAGGCATACATTTGTTATTGTTTGCTGTTAGAGAGTCTGTTCAAGAGTCATCAAGCTTCAGTCCATTTGAATTAGTCTTTGGTCATACAGTTAGAGGACCACTTAAACTGCTAAAGGAAAAGTTCCTAGACAGTGATCTTGACTCATGTAGTCTCTTACAATATGTGTCGGACTTTCGCACCAGGTTGACTAAAGCATGTGATTTGGCCATGTAAAATTTAAAGTCAGCACAAAAATGTATGAAAATAACCTATGATAAACATGCCCTTAAACGAAGTTTCAAACTCTGGTGAGAAGGTACTGGCTTTTCTACCTATTCTTGGTAATCCACTTAAGGCTAGATATTATGGTCCTTATATCATTGAAAAGAAATTAAGTGATCTTAATTATGTAATTCAGACTTCTGACAGGCGTCAACACGAACAGTTATGTCATGTAAATATGTTGAAGTTATACAAAGACAGATAGCACTAACAGTACTGTACCACCTGTAAGTGTAGTTAGTTCTGACCCTGATAATAAAGAAGCTTGTGAAGAGCCTATGACAGCGGCGAAATTACAGAACTCAGGTACAATAAAAGCGTACCTGAGATACAACACATATCACGAATCGTTAGATTCTTGTTATGTGCTTTAGAATAGGTTAACCGGAAGCCTATACTGTGAAGTCATGTGGCTCTGTCAGTATGTCGGTACATCTTCCCACTTCCCTTATATGTGTTGTAATTCTACTTAATTTGGATTCCAAGTTGTGTCATCTTGAACCAGCGCGTCAGGAAGAACTTCGAACACTGCTCAGTCAAGATGAACATTTGTTTCCCGATATTCCTACTCGGACTGATAAAATTTCACATGACGTCAATGTCGGAGATTCTAATCCAGTGAAGCAGCACCCATATCGTTTGAATCCCATTAAACAAAACTATCGGAAAAAAGAGATTCAGTATTTATTGGGCAATGACTTCATTGAAACAAGTAATAGTAACTGAAGTTCACCTTGTATCCTCGTTCGTTAGTGCGTGTTTTGGGAATACACTTGCTTTTATAGACAGTAACGCCCGTCAACGCTTAGCTTAACGCTTCAACGCCCTGGTGAATTAGCCCAAAGCTCTGGTTTTCATGGAATTGAAACTAATTCATCGAAATGCGGTGACGCACGTCGTTACGCCCGTCTCAACGCCTTAATACCCGTCTCGACGCTTTAATGCCTTTTAATGATGCGTTCGAACAAATGTTTCTTTTGTGTTATTGCTCTGACATACGCCGCTTTCCAGTTCATGCCCGAGGTTTTCAACATCGACGCTGTTCTTTCGATTTCCATATGGACCGGGTCCTTGTCCAGCAATTTTATATGGGTCAGGAAGTCGGCATACTGCTGACGTAAAGCCCGTCGTAGTCTGGGTGCCAATGTGTTATGGGCTAAATTTGCGACTTCCTCTTTCGAATACCCTTTGCGGTGAAACTTGTTTCCTGCGGCCCCCAACGTCTCGCCCAGCTCGGCGTCCATACTTTCTTTGAACAAATCCTTCCATAGCCTCGAGTTCACATTATTTTCATTCCCTTGTACGGGTTTAGGCTGGTCCTTCACGGTTGGGTGATATTCCGGGACTGATGGTATGAAGGGGACCTGCTGTACGGGGACGGTTTGCTGCTGCTCCTCTGCCAGATGTGGACTCGGTGGATGGTGTAGGAGTATATGACGTTGCGGTGATGCCTCGTCGGGTAACAGGTGGGTCGTCAGCCGGCGATCTTCGGGAGTATGGGCTTTTAAATCTACGAACAGTTAGCCGTACGGACGACTTGTCGCTCCTTGAAACGATTGCATGAAATGGCCGATGTTCTGAGGATAAATTCGACTACCAAACACACGGATATGTGCTTTGTCGACGGGGTTGGAGAACAACACAAAGTATTGGCAGTTCAAGGCAATATGTCTGGACGCCTTCCCTTGAGGAAAGAGATTCTGAGTCAAATAGATGACGGACAGATTGCGATGATGGGACCCTTTGGTGAATAGGTCGGCGATCTTTGAATTTTCCTTGGCCGCACTCATCAGGTCATCGAGCACTACCACGTTGGTCTGCTCGGGGTCAAAGTAATACGGTTCGTCTATGTCGTGAGAAATCCCTGGGACGAAGCTCACATTCTGTAACCTTGTAGTTTCGTAGGCGGGCTGCCATTGGCTATAACACCAAATAACACGTGTCGGAGCTGGGGTTGCCAAACCTTCCCCTAAGAATTTGATCACCCAGGACGTCTTTCCACATGCCGTAGGGTCGCTCACCGTCATCGTATAGGGATGCTCTACTCCACTTGTTGGACCTATCGCGGGACTCGGCGGTGTCTATTGGTTGTGTTTGCATTGAATGTGTCTGAGCATACTATCGCGACGAGAGAAGGTTCTCTGACAGAACGTACACGTACACGACATGTTGATCAGTCGACCATTACATATGGACTAATGAGGGACACGTTCATTCCTATATGTACAGACACCATCACGACCACCACCATCGAGCGTTGAGTCGTTGACGCCCGTCAACGCCCGGTGGTGGTGGTAGCTCCCGTGAGGCGGAGTTCGGAGCTTTTGGAGCTCAGAGCTCGGAAGTATCGTCATCTTACGCATGTGTGTGTGTGTATGTATAAAAATTTACATCTGCTGCAAGTTGATCTGGCTTATATTTCAGCCTGTCATCCTGTACGTGGCTGAGTCCTTCCATCTGGGTCGATGTTTGTCAGGTGACAGGAAATAACCTTTAACCACTGACATGATGTAAAGGCTAAATTGACTCCTTTGACCATTAACAGGTTAAATTGGTTCTTATTGACCTATTTCCGACAGGGGCGCCACCTGTTTTGTGACAACTTGCGGATTCGGTCGCGTGACCGAAAGTGACCATCCACCTCTGCGCACGATTGTTAATATCCGGTATCGCATGCGTAGGGGTCAAAGGTCACTTCCGGTCATGTGATCGGAAACGGAAGTTGTCACAAAACAGGTCGGAAATAAGAACTAATTTAGCTCGTCAATGGTCAAAAGAGTCAATATAGCCTTTACATCATGTCAGTGGTTAAATGCCATTTCCGGTCACGTGAGAGTAAACATGGAAAAACTCGTTTGTAAGATGAGGACCCGGATGTAAAACCACAGTACCCGGATGGAAGATGGAGGAACGACGGAGAAAACCCACTGGGAAACCCCGATGTTGACAAGTTCCTGGATGTAAAACCCATTGCCCATACATATACACACACACACACACATTCGTACGATGACGTCACTTCCGAGCTCTGAGCTCCAAAAGCTCCGAACTCCATCGGGCGTTGAAGAGCGTCAACACTCGTCGGTGGTGGTGGTGTCTGTACATATGGGAATGAACACGTATCCCTCATCAGTCCAGATGTATTGATCAACATGTCGTGTACGTGTACGTTCTGTCAGAGAACCTTCTCTCGTCGCGATAGTATGCACAGATACATTCAATCCAAGAGACATCGCCGAGTCCCGCTGTAGGTCCAACAAGTGGAATAGAGCATCCCTATACGACGACGGTAAGCGGCCCTACGGCATGTGGAAAGACGTCCTGGGTGATGAAGTTCTTAGAGGAAGGTGTCGCAACCCCAGCTCCGACACGTGTTATCTGGTGTTATAGCCAATGGCAGCCCGCCTACGAAACTACAAGGCTACAGAATGTGAGCTTCGTCTCAGGGATTCCTCACGACATAGACGAACCGTATTACTTTGACCCCGAGCTGACCAACGTGGTAGTGCTCGATCACCTGATGAGTGCGGCCAAGGACAATTCAGAAATCGCCGACCTATTCACCAAAGGGTCCCATCATCGCAATCTGTCCGTCATCTATTTGACTAAAAATCTCTTTCCTCAAGGGAAGGCGTCCAGAGATATTGCCTTGAACTGCCAATACTTTGTGTTGTTCTCCAACCCCATCGACAGAGCACAAATCCGTGTGTTTGGTAGTCGAATTTATCCTCAGAACATCGACCATTTCATGCAGGCGTTTCAAGGAGCGACAATTCGTCCGTACGGCTACCTGTTCGTAGATTTAAAAGCCCATACTCTCGAAGATCGCCGGCTGACGACCCACCTGTTACCCGGTGAGGCATCACCGCAACGTCATATACTCCTACACCATCCACCGAATCCACATCTGGCAGAGCAGCAGCAGCAGACCGCCCCCGTACAGCAGCTCCCCTTCATGCCATCAGTTCCGGAATATCACCCAACCGTGAAGGACCAGCCCAAACCCGTACAAGGGAATGAAAATAATGTGAACTCGAGCTGGACGCCGAGCTGGACGAGACGTTGGAGGCCACAGGAAACAAGTTTCACCGCAAAGGGTATTCGAAAGAGGAATTAGGAATTAGTATCAATTCAATTGAATTAGTATCAATTCAATGAAAATCAGAGATTTTGGGATAATTCACCAGGGCGTTGAAGCGTTAAGCTAAGCGTTGACGGGCGTTACTGTCTATAAAAGCAAGTGTATTCCCAAACACGCACTATTCGACGTTCAACCGTCAACATGGCTTATACTTGCTCTGAGTGTGAACGCATGTTCACCAGACATTACGATATGATGCGACACCAGAAAAATATACATGGGATTGAAGACTCCGAGGAGTCCGTTGAGGCGGATGCTGATACAGAGACTGATACCGAAACCGAGATTGCTGAAAGTTTATCCACTTATACCGAGAGCTTGACCTTAGATAGTCAGCCTACATCCCAGGAAAATGAGGCAGAACCTACCTTCTGGGATCGTATTGTGCATGAAGCTATTCGTAGTTATGCTGCGGTAATCGAAGACGGCGGACAGGATAACTTAGAACAGGCGTACACCGAAATGCGCCCGTGCATCAGGAAAACAGCCATGGCCATCTATAAACGGTACAGCCTGAAATGAAAGGTGACCCCACGCACAGGTCCAAGATGAAGACCAAGCGTCACTTGGAAGAGAATGTGGGGTTACCACCAACCGAGGCCTTGAAAAATGCGTTAAAAATGAGCAAACAACTTTTTCAGGACATGCTGCCTCCACGGTATCCTGAACTGCCCGACGATGCTTAGGTCACACCGAGCATAGATGGAACTTTCTGGAAGGGCGACTTCTGATTGGACAAGAGCAGCCGAGAATACATCTAACGGACAAGAACGAATATGACAGATACAGCGCCAAATGGCGGCCTCTGATTGGACAAGAGTCTTCTCGAATTGTAAACAAACCCAACGCGGCTCCCCCAGCGTGGGTATGATGTAACATTAGGGAGAATAAACTATATGAAAAATCTTGTTGTTGTTATTCTCTCTTCTGTCATCTTTGTTGTTGTTGTTGTTTTTCTCTCATCTGTCTACATCATGGAATCAAGACGTTATGCTAGGGCGTTAAGGCGTAACGACGAGCGTTGACGGGCGTCACTGCATTTCGATGTACTGGTGGCAATTCCATGAAAATCAGAGCTTTTGGGCTAATTCACCAGGGCGTTGAAGCGTTGCGCTTCGCGTTGGCGGGCGTTGCTACAAGATGCCACTTCGCACGACGCATTCGGACCAAGGATGGTCCATCTCTATCTCAAACACACCCCCACGCACCCCCAAAATGTCGGCTTTCTATACCACGACCAGAATGCGCATGCGCAGAATATTGAAAATGGTCCAGTCGGGTGCTCCTCCACGAGAGCTTCAAAATAAGACCTCATACGACACCATAGGACCACTAGGGGCTCACTTAAACCCCAAAACGTCTACTCAGCACTATTTACCCACTACGAATGCGCGCAGTGACTTTTTCAAAATAATTCACCGCTTAGCTTCGAGACCTCGCCCATCGTGTTCTACGTGGTGAGACGTGAAAAACAAGACCAAACAACCCATATCGCAATGAACATGTGTGAGTTTCCCAGTATGGACCTATCCCCCTGAGCCAGTATGGGCCTATGGACTTATCCAGTCCTCCGTGAACTTTTCGAAAAAATCACCACTTAACTTCGAGACCCCTCCCATCGTGTTCTACGTGGTGAGACGAGAAAAACAAGAGCAAACAACCCATACCGCAATGAACATGTGTGAATTTCACAGTATGGACCTATCCACTGAGCCAGTATTGGCCTATCCAGACCTCCGTGAACTTTTCGGAAAATTGCACCGCTTAGCTTCGGGACCCTACCCATCGTGTTTTTCGTGGTGAGACGTGAAAAACAAGACCAAACAACCCATAGTAGAATAAAAAAAAATTAAAAAAAATGACCACCCCCATACCCCATACAGGCATTTTCCCGTATAGATTCAAATATGCGAATCAGGCCCCTATTTTAGGGGTAAAGTCCGTGTTCCGCATTTTATATTTTCGGGGACAAATCCTCAATTTACATACACCCACTCCCCCACCCTATCTCTCTCAGCAGACCCCGATAAGCCCGAGCCCTTTTGGATATGGTTGATAGGAGTTTCCCCTATTGTAGGGGTAAAGTCCGTGTTACGCTTTTTATATTTTTGGAACAAATCCTCAATTTACATGCACCCACCCATGACTTGATAGGCAGTCCCCGATCAGCCGGGGGACCGATATTAGCTCTTTTGGATATGGTTGATAGGAGTTTTTCCCTATTTTATGGGTAAAGTCCGTGTTCCGTTTTTTATATTTTCGGGACAAATCTTCATTTTACTTACACCCACCCATGACTTGATCGCCCTGGAGGAGCGCTTCACTTTGACACCTCACTCGATCCAATCGGTCCCTCTCGCCCCTGAAGATTGCCGAACATTGTCGATTATTCTCACGAAAACCCGCGTATTTGAGACTACATTCTTTCAGCAGAGGCTTTTCCCCGCGGCCGCATCACTGCCAGACCGCATCACCGCGGAGGAATACATGCCCCATAAAAACCGGAAGTGACGTCACCATGGCAACCACTTGACCTGCGCAGAACCCACACCTGCGCAGACAGACCTGCACACACAGACCTCCCCACTCTCGTTTTTTTTTGTATTCCGCGCATGCGCACTGAACCAAACTTACGTCAATCGGTGTTTTATATACTACTCACGATGTGTACGGCCGACCCTGCCTCTCCTTACCCACAACTGGCTTGGCTGCATGGATCATTGGAGCATTTTACCCTGAATCCTGATCTATGTACTGCATTAAGCCCGGCGCACACGAGAGATATCAGCTGAGCTAACGGCCTCAATTGCCTGTCAGCTCAGGGGCTAGCTCGTGTGTGGTTTTAGCGCACACGGTCAGCAAAATTTCACGAAATTGATTTCAGTTCCCGCATAACGTCTTCTTCAAGACCATTTTGAAGAGTCGTGCGTATGAATCGCGTGAAAATAACATGCGATTCATTGGCCGGTCCAATAAAACTGCTGAGCTGTTGGCTTGCGTTCGCCGCACACGCTGAGGATTTTGCCTCGCGAGGCGAAATTATCAAACAAGTTTGATATTTTTCCCCCGGCCTCGCGAGGCCAAAAACTCACCAAAAACTGCCCGCACACGAGAGCTAGCCCCTGACCTGACAGGCAATTGAGGCCGTCAGATCAGCTGATAGCTCTCGTGTGCGCCGCTTTAGAAACATCCTGTGCCGGATGTGGAGGATGTGCTTGTAGTGAGGTGGCTTAGGGCCATATTTTGGGAAGATCGTGACACGCTGGACCAAAGCACCAAACTTGGCACACCCATCACTTGAGACATATAGAACAATATCAGAAGGGGTGCCCATTGCTCTGGGCTCTGTGATGCCCTCTGGTCCCCAAAAGGGCATCTGAGGGGCAATATTGCTATTCAAAGAATAGTTAGCCTCCCAACAGCTTCGTTATTTTTATTATCCTTCAGGTTGGGAAGCTGAAACTTGCCACACCATATCACTGGTTCAAGCCCTACCAGAAAATGTCACAAAATCTAAGATGGCAGCCATGATGACAACATTTTCCGAGAATAAGCCATTTTCCTGACGATTTTTCGGTCATATTTTTCGAAAAAAAATTATTTATGCAATTTCTCCGCAAAAACTGCATGATAAATTAGTAAATATTAATGTGATGTGAAATAAAATATTTTTTGTCCACTTTTCATCGAGGAAAAGCAGAAATTTTGAAGAAATATGACAAAAAACTCAATTTTCTGGTACCCCACGTGGCCGCCATCTTGAATTTACCCATGATCCTCTGCTCGGGGGGTCATGTAAATAGGCTCAAAAGGACCCCAGTATGATAAACGATAAAGTCCCGGAGTTTCAGTTCTCCAGTTTTTGTCGTTCCGGAGATAGGGCAGAATATTTGGTGGGGGGGGAGGCCAGGTAGGCTTAATATTGAAGGAATACGAGGAAAACAGAACTTTCCAGTTACACCCTAATATCATCCATTTTCAATTTCCTAATGATGCTCTGCTCCGAGTATTATGCTACAGGCTCAAAATAACTTCAATATCATAAGCTATAACTGCGCTAAGTTACAGCTCTCAACGTTTATTCATTTTGGATCACCAGGGACAAATTATCTTAGAACGAAGTGGGGTGGCTGAAACCACCTAAACCAATTAGGTTTACATAATCGCCTGTGTAAAAGGAAACAATCCCTATTTTCACGTAAAACTTGAGGATTCAGCTTTCCATCTCGTAAAATGGGGGAAAAAAGCTAGACATACTCAAGGCTGGCCAGGTTAGTTTTTCTGGGTTATTCTTGCATTTACCAGGTTTACCCCATGTTGAAGCGTTTACTCCATCAGACGTCCTCAATGCTCACCCATTAACATTCGATGAGTTATTTGTTTGATCTGATCTGTCATCACAGCACCCGAACTAGCGTATCTAATTCCGCTTAAGCCGGTGCAGCTGGCCGTGTGGATATTTCATAATCTCCACATGAACCGCTACAATAAATGCGCGGTTGAGATACTAAGGCTACGTCCGAGAATCCACCGTATTCTCGGGACTGCATGTTTGGTGCTCAGGGAAGCTTTCCTGTTGAGTGATGGGGTTGCTTTTTAGTCGCCAGACGTCGTCAATTTCTCCCACCTCTTGCTTATCGCTCCAATTTCAATCTTTCTACTTTCAAGTTTGAGAGATGAATAGCTGATTTTTTTCTGGAAGGCCGTGAAATTACGTCGGGATAGCTAAAAGAGCTATATGGTCAGAGAAGGGACTCTAAAACCAAGAAAAAATCAAAAGGGCAGTTATCAAGCAATGGAGACCGGGAACATGCAACATACAATTTACATGTTATACCACTGGTCTATATTGAATGGCCACAGTTTTGGTCGAATGTTCATGGGCCTTTGTCACCACTGACCGGTTTCGGAGTGATTAGGACGATTTCAGGTTCAGAGGCAGATTGGGGGGGGGGAGGCGGAGGTGTCTAAAACTACATCTAATATATTCCACTGGGTGCCGTTACATATATATGTGCATGGTTCAGCACCCGTGCATTACTCTAATTATATGCCGGTTATGCATGTACACTGTAAGAAAAATGATACTGAAAGGGGAGGATCCTGTGTTCAATTGTTATTGGTGGATTCAGATCCAGCTCCCCCTCTCCCCCCCCCCTTTCCCAATGAACTTTTCTTTGGGGCTCGCAATTTTTTAAAGCTAGCACTTTGTGCCTTTATAACAAATCAAATTAGGGGCTTTTTATTCTCGGAAGAAAGCATCATGGGTAAATTCAGATTTGACGAAACGGTAGTGTACCTTGAAAATTTTGTTTTTGGAGTATTTTCTTCAAAATTGGTGTATTATTCTATGTAAAACTACCCAATAATATCTTATATCACACCAGATGATTAATTACTAACTCGCAAGGTAATTTAGGCAAAGGAAATTGCACAAGTAAAAAGTTTGAAAAATCGATCCGAAAATCAGACAAAATGACTTATTTTTATAATATGAGGTCACCGTGACATCATCATAGAGACCATCTTGAATTTTGTTACATTTTCTGGTAGCAATGGAACCCTAGATATAGTGTGGCAAGTTTTATCTTCCTAGCCCCAAGGATAATAAAAATAATGAAGATATTGGTAAGCTATCTATTTTTTAATTGGTAATATTTCCCCTTAACTTTACCTGGCCTGGAGGGGGGGACATTATGCCCCTCCCCATCAAACTTTCTGCGCTATCTCCGGAACGACAAAAAACAGAGAGCCGAAACCCCGTGACTTTATAGTTTATCATATTGTGGTCATTTTGAGCCCATTTGCATAACCCCCGAGCAGAGGATCATGGGTAAATTCGAGATGGCGGCCACGTGGGGTACCAGGAAATTGATGTTTTTGTCATATTCCTTTAAAATTTCTGCTTTTCCGCGATGAAAAGTGGGCGAAAACTATTTTATTTCACATCACATTAATATTTACTAATTTATCATGCATTTTTTGCGGAGAAATTGCATAAATAAAAAATTCGGAAAATCTGACGGAAAAATCGACCAAAAATGCGGTTTTTGAAAAATGACGCCACTGTGACGTCATCAGAGAGGCCATCTTGGATTTTTTTTTTACATTTTCTGGTAGAGCTTGACCCAGGGATATAGCGTGGTAAGTTTCAGCCTCCTAGCTCAAGGGATAAGAGAATGCCCCCCAGGCCAAGACAGGTCCCAAAAAGCCCAGGCCAGATAGGGTTAAATGCCCTTTTAGGGTTAAATGCCCTCGATCTGAGGGGCCAGAGGGCGTCATATGATCCAAAGTGATGGGCACCCCTTCTGATATTGTTCTGTATGCCTCAAGTAATGGATGTGCCAAGTTTGGTGCTTTGGTCCAGTGTGTCACGATCTTTTTACTAAGCCACCTCACTATTGTAGCTGACCGGCCAGCCGTGTTGGTTGTCAAAGCTGCATTGGAAGACGCACTGACAAAGCCCAATAAAGCTATTCAGAAAGAGACACCAGTACAAGATAAAATTAAGAGTCTCTGTCCAAGTCCGGTTAAAACCCCAAATACCTACTCTTAGATCGAGCTGGTCACCGCCATTTTCCACTTAACCGGGTCATCGGAAGCATGGACAGCCAATAGCCGATTTGGTCGACATGAGTGGTTTTGCTAAGCACAACGACGGCGACCGGTATATGTTGAGCTGTATTGATATTCTATCGAAGTACGCCTGTCTCTTGCCCAGAGACAGGCGGGAGAGAATCTTGTCAACGCATTCTGTGTCAATCACCTTTGGTCATCATCCCGAGTCATGGTTCGTCTATCGAATCCGAGCCATGACGGATAACTGGTACACCACCACGAACATTCGCGACTGTTCGGCTTACTCAGTCGAAGTCATGATGCCTCGCGCATTAATGGTGCTTATAAGGATTTTACAGCCCTCAGTTGTAAACCGTGATCCGCCGCACGTGAGGCACACCACTTTCTATACGATGTGTTTCCGCTCACATAGTCCTCGTTGTATTTCTCCTTTATCAGGAGATAAAAGGAATATCCAAATGAAATTGATATTCCTTTGATTCTACCCGCGGAAGATCTTTTCTAATTCGAGGTTTTCTCCTGGAGCTGGTCTCTATGATAACCAAGGTCATACAGCTGACATGCGCTGTTCGGAGTTTCGGCGTGATACTGTGCTTTCAACATGGATGCCAATATGGATTCATAGCAGTGCGTAACGAGGTCCTAATAACCTACATTATCCGAGACCTTGTCAAGTGCACCACGAATACAAGCCACTTCAATCGGAAATATTTCGGAGGGCATTCGTGAACTCATTACCTCTCCGTACATGCCCATAGTTGAACGAATTAATCGCCACGCAATGTTTCATGTATTTTGACTTCTTCTGGTTGTTTTGAAGTCAGATGTTCGTATCCGTGAATGTTGTTTCCTCTCGGACATCAAAGCATAAACATAAACTGGGCCTTCATATAAATATCACGAGATCCAAGAAAAGTTGCGTATTGCACAAAAACGCCGTTCGTTCATTGGCTAATATTTCAAACGGACGGGTCGAGTAATAAAGTTCTGTAAAACCCTCATCTGAGTACCGGGCCTGGTACGGAATATGCAGACCTGTATCATGGAAGATGCCTTTTGGTGGAAAACTCTCGAATGTTTGGGTCTGCCTCGGTTTAAAGATTTGGGTCATTCTCTATTTTGAACATAACGTTCCCGATCAGACATATCCGGGCTTGCTCTCTCTCTCTTTGTGCCATCCCTGTTTGGAGCCCCATTCCTCCTTTCCCGTTCTCTCATTCTCCCAACAGCCCCTCCCAACACTCGCGAATACAAGGACAATTTGCAGCAACCGGGGACATTCTGTTGCATTTAAGAATCTTGTAAAAGTGTTGAACACGCGACACAGTGCGAATGAGTAAAAACGAAACCCGACGTGTTTTGATGCAGTCTCCATACACTGATATCTCAGATAATGATGGAACTGTAGCGATTGCAATTTCAACTAAAAGTTTGAGTCATGCTTCATGATTGTGGAAAACTATTTATAATTCACGAGTTCCTCAAATAAGCAGAGAATAAGAAGGCAAGTAGTATACAAAGAGTCAGGCAGGTATTATTGACCTCAGAAATTTGCATATGACCTTTGTGACGTCATGTTTCATCCAATCAGAAGCGAGTATTGATGTCACGTGGTGTGTGTGGTGGGTGGGTGGGTGGTGGGTGGTGGGTTTAAGATGGCGGCTGTGGGTGGGTGGTGGGTGGTGGGTTTAAGATGGCGGCTGTGGGTGGGTGGTGGGTGGTGGGTTTAAGATGGCGGCTGTGGGTGGGTGGTGGGTGGTGGGTTTAAGATGGCGGCTGTGGGTGGGTGGTGGGTGGTGGGTTTAAGATGGCGGCTTGACATCATCCTTGGCTGTGTGCCAAGTATGTACGACTATAGTTCGGTTAACCTTTGACCTGTGTATTCCTCCGCGGGGATGAGGTCATGTCTGGCGGTGATGCGGTCGCCTCCGCGGAGAAAAAGTAGTCCCTAGATAAAATGGTCCGATGGGGTCGAGTGAGGTATCAAAGTGAAGCTTAGGGGAGGGGGCATCGGTTGGGCTGGTGGTGGGTTTAAGATGGCGGCGGCTTGGTGTGTGGTGGAGGTAGGTTTAAGATGGCGGATTGTAGAAAAACGTATAAAAGGAGTCTATTTTTAGGGTAGGGGTGTATTGATTGCAATCTGACTTACCTGACCTGACCAGCCTGCCAGCCTTGCCTGTCTGTCTGCTTGCCTATCCGCTTGTATGAGACGAAAAGCATGAGACGTGGAGAAGATTTTCCCTGGGACCCAGCAGCACCTCCGGTTGAAGTCTTGCCTGAAGACGAGCGTGTCAGGGACATTTATCAACGTCACTGGGCTACCATACGCCATTGTTTTCACCGTGACCGTCGTCTATTGGACTTGTATAACTTTCGGCTGCAGGACCTCACGTATCTGTCTACCTATGCCGAGAACATTTTCACAGATCAGGTGACAGCGTTCAAGTTGAATATGACATTCGGGTACATTTTACGGCACAAGGAGACGGACCAGGTGCGGTATTATTATCCCAGCAATAATACCTATGTGTTTGATCAGCCGTTCACGGTGACGGATGCGATTTCTCTTGAGCCACTCCTCGACCAACTGACTACGTTGGATCCATTGGAATGGGCCCGGTTGCAACGCCCTAATACCCAATGGCTTGTGGAAATGGTAACCAACGTCACATTTTTCGTTACGAAAATGAGAGATCATCCTATCGGTGGGGTCGAGTGAGGTATCAAAATGGTTTAAGATGGCGGATTGTAGAAAAACGTATAAAAGGAGGCGATTTTTAGGGGTAGGGTGTATTCATTGCACTACCCTGCGGAGCACTCTGACTGACCTGACCTGCCTGCCTGCCTGCCTGATTCACCTGACCTGACCTGACCAGCCAGCCTGCTTGCCTACCCGCTTGTATGACACGAAAGCATGAGACGTGGAGAACATTTTCCCTGGCACCCAGCAGTACCTCCGGTTGAAGTCTTGCCTGAAGACGAGCGTGTGAGGGAGACCCGCACTCTTACACCGGACTGCACCCTATTGTTGTATCCCAAACGTGTGGAGCTCATCGATGACGACAGTAGGTGTTGGTGTACGTCTGAACCAGCGCGTGTCTCTTTATCCCCGGAAGGCTGGACTACCTTGAAACGGGTGTTATTGGGTGACCTCGACGGTGATAGCATTCACCTGTGTGACGACGTCTACATTTTCCGCGGTCCCTATTTTGCTCGACTCCTCTGTCTCAAGCAAGGTGGTTTTACTCTGCACCCTGATCTATGGACAGCCTTGGAAAAAGTAATCCCCATGGTCGATGAAGTACTATCTCTATAGGAGCCACATAACCCATCAGAATACTGCGTATCACGGACTACACCCGTAGAGCTACATCTGGTCTATAAAACACGTCCCTCTGGATCCCACACCTTCATTTCTACGGTTGCAGAGCCATGGCGGAGACCCAGCCCCATGCGACTCGCATTTTACAGTATGCCACCGTAGTGAATTCATTCACGGGTTACCGAGCAGTGGTCCGGTCCATGTTTGCAGATGCCGACGACAACGAGGGACGACGCCAGATCCTGAACGAGTTCACAGAAGCTGTCCTCCACAGAGTGCACTCGATGGAGAGGCGTGCCATCACTCACCACTACTGGACTATGACAGCCATCCTTGATGCTCGGGCTATGGACCACGAGCGCTCACGCCGGAACCAGCACCGGCTGGTTGGCCTCATACTAGTCTGTGCCCTATTGACCCTGGCGCTGTGATATTGACACTATAAATACCAGGGTCAGACAGAGTGTGTGTCATTCACCGTTCGACATTTACAGCAAGCATGTCATCCGTCCTACGAGCCATCCTGCCCCTTACACCCCGGGTGGGGTTACACGTCTATGAAGATAAAGTCACCCTGGTGGAAGACCGTGGAGCTATTTGCTTGCGTATCGAATACGGTCACACTACCTCGTGACGGCTGGACCAAATTTAAACGGGTGTTGAGCGGCGAGCTCGACGGAAACCTCATCCACATAGACAATGCCATCTACGTATACCGTACCTCCCTCTTCCTACGCCTGGGCCGCTACCAAGACCCTACGCGAGGCTTCACCCTAGACCTCGATCTGTGGTCAGCCTTGGAGAAAGTGGTGCCTATTGTGGACCAGCTGTTTACACCGGACGAGCGATCATCAGACCAGTTGGCGTGGGCTCGTGCTATTGAGGACGCGCTGGCTGAACCTCATGAACAACTACATGAACCCGACGACGATGCCATTGATTACCCGGCTGGACTCAGTCAGCCCAATGACATGACCACCTGATCCTTTGATCTCACGGGGTTCTCCCTATAAATACGAGAGACAGTGAAATCTGGTACCATTCACGTACTGACCATGACGGAGCATATAGTACTGGCGTATTTCAGCTTGACCCCCGAGGTTTCCTGCACGTGTATGCGGATAAGGTCGATATCATGGAGGAGGTGGGAGACGTCTGTGATGCGGACCCTACACAACCGTGCCCGGCTCACATTCGTCTGTCCCGGGAGGACTGGACCAAATTCAAACGGGTGTTGTCTGGTGAACTGGACGGCGACCTCATCCACTTGTGTCACGATGTGTACATCCGACGCGGCCTTTCTTTGCTCAATTGGCTCGGCTAGATGGGGGTACAGTGCATTTTACCCTTCACCCTGATCTATGGTCTGCATTGGAAGATGCCGTGGTAGATGTGGATGAAGTGCTTATCAAGCGGTCATCAGACGAGTTGGACTGGTCATTTACCATGGCCACTATGGAAGCCCACGAAGAAAATCAGAAAGAAACTCCGGCCCAAGATACACCCGTTATAAATAAACGATAGAGCCAGGGTCCATCATCATTTTGTCACCATGAAGCGCTGGGAGAAGGTGTTGGATAACTTATACTACAGTCCCGACAAATCCGGCGGCCTATAGTGCCTTGTCGGCTCTCTATCGAGCAGCCAAACCCCAGGGGATACAACGTGCCCAAGTCCGAGATTGGTTAAGAAAACAAGACACCTATACCTTACATCGATCTGTCCGTCGCCATTTTCTACGGAACCGGGTCATCGTGGGAGGAATAGATGCCCAGTGGCAAGCGGATTTGGTCGATATGAGAGCCTTTGCCAAACACAACGATGGGAATCGGTATATCTTGACGTGCATCGATATTCTATCCAAGTATGCGTGGGTGGTACCCATCCGGAAGAAAACGGGG
>JAVTVY010051820.1:0-25571 GCA_036873755.1 Hanleya hanleyi
TCGTGAAGTTTGTTATTATTCATAGTATCCCATAGCGATTGAAACAGCCTTCTTACATATGCGCAGATAGGGTCAGTTCGAACTAAGGCTGATGCAAGCAGTTTGTTTGGATACGTATTGTCGCCTGTTTCATCAATCATTGTATGCTGTGCCTTCTTCTTTCTGTTCGGCAAATGCAAAATCCACAAGAATGAGAGACGCGTTTAAGGGAGTTGGTATTATTTATTTTTTTTAAATAAATAAAATAAAATAAAAATAAGTAATAAGAATAAAACCGCATATTCACTATGTACGATTCTTTACTCCTATAATTAGATATTTTGAAACTGTTCCACCGCGAGTAGAAAAATGATCATATTTGACACGTAGTCGGGCCTATGAATCAACTTGGGGAAATAGGTGACAGTGATTTGTGAAAAAGGCTAAATCCAAATGTCACTGCACTTCACCTCCATCATATGAGTTGTGGCTTTTTATATTCTTAGATCTATGAGCTAAAACTGTCCCAACATTACCAGTGTCAAAAGTGCCCAAAAGACCATTAAGAAGCAATTTAACAGAAAATATGCACCACCAATATAGTATAATACTTTTTTGTCATCTGTTTACATATGATGCAGTGATATCTTGCTTCGAGTCGCTGAACATAACATATTGGATGCCCACAGTGGACGCACGAGTACTGATCTACAAAGTACTTTTATTGCATATTGCCACAAACATTCATGCGCAACAATATGCTCTCTGGTTCAGTGCGCGTGTACCAGCAGTCATTGCCGGCCTGAGCGCCACTCTCGTTCACTTCGCACATGCGTAAAACTTGCTCTGTTGTTACGTAAAAACAACATATCCAAAAATTTGCCCTTTACATGTATCCCCTATTTGTTCCATATTCATTTTAATATTCGAAAATTCAACCCATACAATCTCGTAGTAATCTCCGCAAAACTGTCAGTCCGATGTTTTGGAAATGTTTTTTGCCAATTCTATAAAACTTGGCTGCGGTGCCGTAATCTGCCGTTGAGGTATCGCTATTGGTAAATTTCCTAAAAAAATGAACACATTGGTGATATATCTTACTGGTGCCCTGACGCGATAAAATTTGGGAAATGCATGAATTTGAATGTGTGCGCTACCCAGTTAAGTGTGTATGGACTAGCCACGCCAACTGTGGGGTACGAGCCGCGAATATTATGGATAAGTGTTTTACGGATTTTTATGTGCAAAATACAATACTGATTCTCATGCTGCTGAAATGATCTAATTCAAGCCTACAGTGGTTGTTAAAAATATAATAATCTAGTGTCTGCAGACTGAATGTTCGGCCATGTCGGTTGTTTTTATTTCTTACTTTAAAATCTACCCACCGACAAGAAATATTTGTTGCTTGAATTCTTTTAGGAAGAATATATGCGGTCTGTTTATATTGTTTAATAAAATTTGAACACTGCCTATTTCAATTTATTGTTCAATAATGGAGGAATTCACAATGACGCAATCCTGTTATTCTGGAGTACTAGCTAAACATAACCATTTGAATATTCAACGTTTCATAGAAATTATCATATTCAAATCAACTGAAAGTTGGTTTTATCGAGTGTTAATGCTTGTATTTATGGTCTGTGTTCATTTGAGACTCGATGATTTTAAAACATTTTCATTTATATAATTTTATAACTAGTGATATTTTTGGAGCTACAAGTGAGTTAATGCTCTGCAGCGTTTGTCCAGTTGGCATCCTATCCGTTTAAAGTTTCGGCAAACAAAGTGACTGGTAAATATGAAAACATATTTTTTGATTATCCAGATAATTGACCCGAATATTGGAGCGGTGTTTATTCCTTATATCGCCAACAACTTCTCATCCGAATTGTCATTATTTCTTACGTGCTTTAAGGAAAAAAATTCGTTTAATATTATTACTTTCATAACAAAATACACGCCAATCTCCGCTATTAGGTTTACACAAATATGATTTGCTCTGGTGAAATTAAGTAATATAGTTGGTTAAGGCAATATATACACCAGATAAATGCAGCAAAAATAGATGACAACCCTTGTGTTTTTCCAGATAACTCTCTTGATGTTGAATGCCCACCGGCAAGGTTTGCGGCTGATATGAGTCGTCTTTTGTCTCAGTTTTCTTGCTCTTTCGTTCATCAAGCTATAGCCTGGTCGTTCCTTGTTCGCAAGGCGTAAAGATCGACGTGGCTAAATTAATATTATTCGTGTTAGGCACGCGATCCTAATATACAATCAGCGCGGAGCACCTGGGTGACGCTTGAGTAATCACGTGACAGAAAGTGTGAGCGACGCCTGGGCACTAAAGTTGACAGCTATTGTAGCATATGTGTCATCGAATGTATGAGCTGGAAGATACGGCCATATTCTATATACATCACGGATGTGTTTTTTGTCTCAGAAATCAGGGTGATAAAAACATTCGTGGCCAAATGAGCAACATTGACTCGTCGTGAATTATAAAAATAATTCTGGATTTTATGTCAATTTCCAGCTCGTTCATTTTACATTTTTGCAACCAAAACAACATTTACTTGCAAATTTTCATTTAAACAATGCGCATTATGTCAGGTTGGATGCAGTACTGCAAGATAATATCTTACTGACAAATATCCTTCATTCAAATCTTCTACAAGGACCTATACAATCGGATCCATTGCCCGGTCTTAGCACAATTTCGGGTACCTACATTTAAATAGTGGATTCTTATGTTTCAATTAACACCTTTCAATGCTGAATGAAGTCATATAATGCTCTTGCAAGTTCAGCTACGACTGAGATTATATTCATGACATTTTTATAACAAATTTGAGTTTCATTTACTGATATCTATATGTTGAAATACATTACACGCGTCTGGTCCGTCATTCATAATTCAGCCGTCGTCCATTAGAGAATATTCGCGTCCATAATCCAAAGACCATAATCCATACTTACCCATCCATTAGAATTAACACTTCCGAAGATCATAACCATATCGGTATGATTTGATTACTTTTTGTGATCAAAAGACATATCTTCATATCACATCCCTCGCCAGATAGCGTATGTACCTCTCCGAACCCTCATATAGAAAAATACGTCTGAAAGTCGTGTTGTGGCAACAATAGTGAACAATATTGAAATTTTCTAATATAATAAGAATCGCAACCTATTGTGTCACCGGTGTTCCAAGAAAAAACTGGTATACACATACATTGTAGCTAAGATTCATAGCCTCTCCCTTCCCTCAACGCTATGCCAACGACTAATACATTTCCCTGTTGGTAACTCGAACATCTCCATGGCGCACTTATTATTACCTTTGCGCCCTATTGGACCTTCATTAACTTGAGAAAATGTGTCGCCATGAATAACTAGAGCCTTAGGCACTGAAACGGGGCTATTTAAATGTAAAATAGGCTGCTGGAATAATTCCACTAACTCTTTGATGTTCAGTTCCATGGCGAAGAGCCATACAATTTGTGGTCTCACATATTTCTCTCAATAAAGATCTATAGTGCATTAGTGTGTGGACACATATATATATTTAAAAAAATAACTTGTGATTGATTATTATGAAACCAACCTGATAAAATGATAAATAATGTTATCTCTGCATGTTACCAATATTTGTAAAATAGTTTTACTTTTTTTCAGGTTATAGATCTTTTGTTAATGACAAAAGATGAATATTGAGATATAATGTAAAATCATCATGATTGGATCTATCCTCTCATGGAATCATATTATTGACATGGACCTCAGCTCTGCCAGTGGAAGGTTATAAATTCTTGCAATGGTTGTATGCAGACTATATGTAGCTTACTGCTATCTAAACATAATGACTTGGACTTTGACCCTATCAATTGACCCTATCAGCTAAGTGAATCAAGCCATTGACCTAGGTCATGCATGTGTCCTGCATGTTGATAAGTTCTAAATAGTATAGAGGGTCTGGTGGAGGGGATGTTTGTTTGTCAGCCTTTCAAGTTACATACCGTGTATACAATTTCTGGAAGAATGGAAGCCTAGAAAATTAGAATTTCTTGCCAACATGGCAAACATATGATAAGTCTGCCTTGAACTATTTTCTTCTGTATATGTTAAGTGTTCTAATAACGTTTCTATCAACCAGCAATTCATGACATGCTTTCAGCAAAACACTCTAAGTCAACCTCTGAATAGTATCCATTTTGTATTCATGCTCTAAAGCAGGAAATCTCTGTGAAAATGACATATGAACATATATAAGAATAGCAAAGGTAATAATAAGTGCGCCATGGAGATGTTCGAGTTACCAACAGGGAAATGTATTTGTCGTCGGCATAGCGTTGAGGGAAGGAAGCCGCTATGAATCTTAGCTAGTATACACATAGTGTACCATAATGGGTAGGGGAAGATTTCTAACATGGCTGTTTTTGCAATATCTCCGGCTGACGATTTTCTATAGAGTACACACTCATTCTTCTTATTCTCCCGACTTATTTAGGCCTGGTACACACGTGCTAGTTTTCCTTGGCCAAAGGGACCAAATTTGTGGAAGACTGCTACGGCCATTCACTTTTTCCTGCTCTGGTATGGTCATCGTCTATAAAACAAGCATGTAAGCAAGCCATTGGACACTACGGACATCCATAAATCTAGTAACACTTGTCAAGGAAAACTGTCTCGTGTGTATCAGGCCTTAGTTTCTTAAGTTTTCAATATTCTGACTGATTTCTCTTAAATTTTACCATGATAACTATAGGTTAGTGAAGTCAGCAGGTCATAGGTCAAGGTCACTGTTGTATAAATATTAGGAAATGATTGAAATCTATCTATTTGTTTGAGTAAATACATTAGTCGAAGACGATGTTTCAGGTATTTAAATTATTATATTTCACGCTCCACGACCCAAACATGAAATTATCTCTGTCATTACTAAAGTCCAAGGATATGGATTGCGAGCAAACTTCAGGAATACCTACCGCTTATGGTGAATAACACATGTATTGAGGTCGACATCTCAACGAGCAATGTAACGAGGCATAACAAAAGGTCAGTAAACCATTAAAAATCACAATTTTGTGACTGGAGGCATTTGTGAGTAGTGATGTGTGAGTTCAAAAGGTCAACAATCAAGGTCAATGACTACATGTAACTCCCATAAAAAGGTGAGACTTAATTTTTTGAAAATCTGCCTGTTTTTCAGGCTATAAATTTTGATGACCAATGATATTTTTGGATCTACAAGTGAGTTAATGTCCTGCAGCATATGTCCAGTTGGCATATTATCTATTTAAAGTTTCATCAAACAAAGAGATATTTTATTTCAATGACGTAGTCTATAGTGCCACCTATAGTCCATCATCCCAACAGAAAGGGGCTTATATTAGGATGAACCTCAACTCACGGGTATAGAAAATTTTCATTGTGATAATTTGTTAGACTAGATATAGACGCATAGGGGGGAGGGGGCAGTCTGAAACATTGGTAGGTAGTGTGCTAAATTATGTCCTTAGGATCTGGATAGTAGGTGAATCTACAGTCATGGTCAGCAGAATCTGAATAGGACTGAGGACCATCCCCAGACAGGGGGGCATATCGATTTGTTTGGTATTCTGGAGATTTTGCGCAGACATTATTAGGTTATCTGTGGCATTTATATTAAAAATAGGGACGATCTTGAGTCGTAGTCATCAGCATATAACAAGATCACATTAATTAAATCAACACAATTATCCATGAAGCCTAACTAATATGGGAAGTCTTGGAGTGATGGGGAGCAACAAAGGTCACAATTTTAGAATCAGGTCTCCAGTAGTATTTTTCACACAATTATATTTTGGAAATATTTAATATTATAGAGACAGATACAGATATATACAGATATATTGTGGGAACCATAACGTTTTTATAATTGTAAAATATAAGAGTGCATATTTAGCCTCTTCATACCGTCGGTTAGCTTACAGCGAGCCGAGATCGACGCAACGTCAGGATGTACCCCAAGTTTAATGTTTTTTATCCTTGTTTAAGGTAAATGACGATTATACAATATTAAGATTTTTCTGATTTAAATAAAAATCGCCGCTATTGCATCACTGCTACTTCATTGGAGCCACGAGAAATATGAAAATATGTCCGCTCTCTCCACCCGACAGCATGTAGTACATCCTAGTCAAAGAAAAAGATGACCGACAAAGACAAGATAATAGAAATTTGCATTCCACCTACTACTGTTACGAATTTGTTCGGAAAAATTTATGACGCTCGTAAATGTCTTAAGACTCCACCAAATTACCTCTCTTCATGTTGACATATGTTTAATTATTTAAACAAAACGTTAGTAAGGAAACATTAGCGTAGAACACACACACACACACAATATTGTCAAGTAATATGGCTTACCAAAGTTTCGTTGTAGGAGTGGAAGTTTGTTCCATTCAACCGCGTTTGATTCTGCGCTTCCGAATCGGATGTGTTATGCGATAATTTGAATGCCGATACCTGTCCGGCATTTAATTCCAGCTCGGTTTCAATATCGGGTTCCTCTGGAAATAGACACACCAACGTCATAACGAAAATGTTCCTCAATCCAGCAACCAGAAACATTCCTCCGAAACAGATGTAGGCCAGAATCCATCGACATGAATGGAGTGCAGAACATCTAGACTTGATGGAAGCAATTTTGGCATCGTCGGCTCCTATATCTATAAATCACGAAGGAAAAGCAATGTATAACAGAAGAGCTCCGTTGTAAATTTTACAACCGTTGAATGAAATCAGTGTTCTACAACTAAATGAAGTCACATGTTCAACAATTGATGAAATGAGTTAGTATGAATATTAATTCAGCTATGACCAATTTGTTTTAAACCACAATGCTTCTCACCGGATTTCTCACCCATTTTGCATGAAAATTCAGGCATACACGATGCTTTAAAAATCCAATGAATACCATCGTACTGGAACTCTGCCTAAGCCTAAGTGGTCTTTGGGGCGGGGGCATTATGCCCCTATTAAGCTTTTCACCACAGCTCCAGAACGACGAGAACAAAAGTGCTAAAATTTTCTTACTTTTCCTCGAGTCCTTTTGGCGTCAATTTGAGGCTATTATTATAATATGCATGTAATTCATATGAGACTCCAGCTGTTGAAGCTCTATTGTAAATTATTAGAGTAGCCGCCGCAGCCTTGAACTGCCGTCCTGGTTTTCAGAACACATTTATGTTTACTGTCTTTTAATTCTTAACATTCTTAAGAGGATTGCACTGGGTTAACCCTAATACAACATATCAAATGTAGTGGAAAAATAACAACAAGCAAATATACTGACTGCATATTTGTAAAAAGAATATGACAAGACTGATCTCTGTGATGATTTCTATCCCAGCCCTGCTTTTATTGTAGGTGTTCATGTGGACATCTTGATTGGCGTGACAACTCGGCCCCTATCACAGGCTTGAGTAGTTTTGGATACATATATTTAAGAGCCATGCTGATGGAAAATGATTAACTATATGACCGTTAGATACAAGAAACGCCCCAAACGAGGGAGTATTAATAAACCTCCAGTTCTTATTCAGCACACATATCTGTGAGGCTCGACCAATCGCAATGATTTATAACGAGGGCAAGCCTCGGGGACGAAACCTCCACCAGTAGAATCTCACCATACACAGGTAACAATTACATCCAACATCACATGGATAGTGGGAAAAGATACCAACGCACCGACAAGAAATCATATGACCCCACAGGCAAAAACGGAGAGAATATTTCGAGAAAAAAAATCAATGCAACCAACACTGATCCCTGTGATCATTTATATCAAAGCAACGCTTTTATTGTAGCGTTTCATTTGAACATCTTGTATGACATGACCACGCGATCCCTAGCACCGGCTTGAGCGACATTAGATACAAATATTTAAGCGCGATGATGTATTAGCCATATCAAGTCCTCTGATGGAAACGGCTCAAATGAGGGATTTATTTATAATCCAAGTTCTTACTCAGAACACATACACGTATCTGTGAAGTCCGAAGCCGTACAGTCGTTTCTTTCTTCACCATACTTACAGTTACAGCACTACATTATTGACGAGATATGTAAGAGGAGGGAAAGATTTACGATGTCTGGCGACTAAAAAGCAACCATAAGACTCCACAGGAAAGCCTCACACGGCAACTCATATTCAGAGTAGAATACGGAGGATTCTAAGACGTGAACATGGGAAATGAAAGAACACCCAGAAATCCCAGTGACCACGGGCAAGCCCTGGGAACGAAACGTCCACCAGCAGAATATTAGGTCACGAGCTTCCAACCCTCTTGTTGGAGGCCTTGGCAGGATGATAAATAATCGCGCATTCAATTTCGTTTAGGCGGAGAAGCTCAGTAGTTTGAATACTCGTATTATTGAAGATCCAACGTATGAATGTAGAACAGTATAACTGCCATTTTATTTGACGTAAACTGCTGAATAATGAACTAAAATTATCTACACATGTACAGCCAAAACGCTCGTCTCAAATTTTCCTTTATGTTTCATGACGAAAATGATCAAAATGAACTTTGCTAGTTTGTTTTAAAATGAGTATTACTCCTACAAATTCAATCAACGAACTTTGAATACTTGTATTATTGAAGATCCAACGTATGAATGTAGAACAGTATAACTGCCATTTTATTTGACGTAAACTTCTGAATAATCAACCAAAATTATCTACACATGTACAACCAAAGCGCTCGTCTCAAACTGTCCTTGGTGTTCCATGACGAAATTGATCAAAATGAGCTTTGCTAGTTTGGTTTACAATGTGCATTACACCTACACATTCGATCAACGAACTTTATCGCACTGACCTTTAGAGTAGCGGTATCCTCTAATATCCCTGTTATCACCATTGATCGCGATCAAAACGAACAACAACCTCAGATAACGTAGGAAGATATTTTTTTCATTCAGAAAGTAACCGCATAACAGTATTTTCATTATTTTGGGATAACACTATCTTAGCATAGCACAGATTCTAGTGCAGAAAAATTGTCGAGTCCCGAGCCGGATTCGAACCAGCGACCCCCAGAGTAAGGCACCTAATCCCCAGCACTATCTGACGACGATCTAAATCATTCGGTCAACGGGTCTCCCACAAAAATAGGAGGTAGCAAATCGGTAGTCTTGAAAGCGGTATTACACTATCTCAGTATAGCAGATTCTAGTGCAGAGCGATATTGTATGTTCGCTTTCAAGACTACCGGTTTGCTACCTCCTATTTTTATGGGAGTCCCGTTGACCGAATGGTTTAGATCGTCCACAGATAGTGCTGGCGATTAGGTGAATTATTCTGGGGGTCGCTGGTTCGAATCCCGCTCAGGATTCGACCAATTTTCTGTACTAGAATCTGTCCTATACTAAGATAGTGTAATTCCAAAATAACGAAAATATCAGATAACGTAACTGAACACTCAGTCTGATAAATCGAGTGAAGTAACTGACAGCAGCTGATCAAAAAGATATGAAAGATGGATAAGTGTATAAGCACAAGTGATATTCAGAAATTCTTGCTCTCTAATGTTGATATTTCAACCACTTCGTTTGTTCGTTTTCTCAAAGGAAACAATGTCAATTTCCTGGAAAGCGAATGTTGTGTCCGCGTACAATGTACCTGAAATAGATTTTTTGTCCATATAACTGAGAGAGAGAATTGAGCTTTAACGTCGCGTTCAGCAATTTGTAATTTCAGAGTGGTCACCCTCATAAGGAGCTCGTGTCTGTATATGAGGCACTGTGCGTTTTTTGACTTTAATCCACCAAATGATGGATTAGCAGTAAATACAAGCGTAAGATCCGACAGTCTGTAACCAGCCGTCGTCCTGCGTCCGTAAACTAAATACCTGGCTCATAAGACACTATTAGCGCCAAACTAGATTCAGACACAACATGAAGATATCTATAGCAACAATCTAATGTAATTTATTTAGAGAGAAGTGGTCAACAGTTTTCAATAATGATGTGCCCATCGTCAAATCCGTATCACGGGCCGGTATTGTTTTATCAATATGACTTTGACATTCGCACTAATATACACACGATCACCATTAACACGTTGAATAAATACGTGTCTATTTTTTTGCACAAAATTTGGAAAAAATGGTAATGTATGAGGTTGTGATTTAAATAAAAGAATTTAAAAAACAATACCATAAAATGAAGTTGACAGAACTGCTGTGATATCCAGTATGTTGGTAATGGGTACTAATGTCATTTAAAGGAGGCAATAGTTTGGGCCTCTAACTATTTGTTATTCGCGATAGAACAAGAATATTCTATCAAAAGATTAACTCTTTACCTACATCTACATGCTCATCCATGTCGATCAACTGTATGCAGACATATCTTTGATAAATAAAGAGGTTATCTTTGCCGGCAATTATAATAAAAATGTCACTGTCCACTTCGTGATTATACACTTATTGTGAAGGGCGCTTTCCCCAATGCTTCTTATCAAAGAACTTTAGACACTTGAGCAATCTGACATGATTTCATTGAGACTATACACGTTCAAGGTGCTCATACTTAGCCATCGCTTGTTCTAATTTGCACTGGTCATATAATCCTACGGTAAATGGTATTCTCTGAAATAAGAATTAAGGAAACAAATTGAAATACAAAAAAAATCGTCTCTTCAATTTAATATTTAATTCAATTTGTTTCAAATAAGACTGAGAGACGGGAATTCTGACTACAAAAATATATCGGGCATATGACTCGGTCGGGGAATGACGAAATAATATTTCCCTTTTCTGGGCAGTTGTCTTGTTGGAATGACAGATTTTTTAAGCTGGAAAAAACCTAGAGGAGGAACTCAGAATTGATAGCACAACTGTTTGCCTAATAGCGCACGCATCAAATGCTATGCTTTCTTGCTTTTATTGTCAGTTATAAGAAAAATCCACTTGCCCCTATATTAATACAATTAGCGTAACCTTATGTGCAATCTGTCGGTGCTTACGTTCTACGTCACTGAGCTGTATTAGCAAACTAGGAACAGTTACGGTGGATAGGTCTATCTTTTCTAGTTAAAAAAGTATAAGTATATATATTGTGCAAAGTGCCTTGACATGCATCGATGAGTAATCAGCTAAAATCTTATGAACATATGTTGTTCAACTACAACTGCTCGCGCGTTCATACATGTACACAAATGTGATAGCACGCACTCGCGTCTGAAAGTAATAATATTACGCAGAACTGTAACTACTCACGATAGGGTAGCATTCAGTTAAATTTATTTAAATGGCCGCGGTCCTGTTCAGTAAATTTAATTTAACAGAATTGAGTGGTGCCGTTTTGAACGAATAGATACAGACTGTATCCAATAGACAATCATATATAAAACACGTATACGAGATGGGTGATATGTTTTAAGTGGATGAGCTGCCAGTATCGGAAGGACAATAACTGTGAGCCATCCTGCTATTCGCAAGCAAATAGAGGAAACGAAGAAACTAAGGTATTTTTATAATACAGCGGATGTTGAAAATTTTAAGTTTACGTAAATGATTGTTAAATTCGTACATGATACGGGATACCATTATTGTGGTACAATGGTAGGTTTATCATTCCTCGTACAAATCGCCAGATAGACGGTATTTATTAGTGTTGAACGATTCAGACGAAATACAACAAGAGTGATGTGAACGGATAGTTACACCAAACTAAACTGCAAATAATACCGTGTTCCGTATAACACACAACGGATTTAGTGTAGCCTTAGCCATACACTCTAACGGCTTTGAAATTAAAAGGATTAAAAGAAACATATAGGCGTCAAATTGTTTTGAAATATGAAGTGCACGATTCTAAAATTTGATACGACAAAAACGTTACTCTCCATTTCTGTTCATTGAATATCGAATCTATCATATAGAATTTTGACCCCAATTAAAATCTCCACAATCATTGTCGATGAAAATTTTAATAGATCTATTAGATTGACTGTATAATCTGTTAGATTGAAGTTTGCAGTCAAAATAAATTCTTTGAATTCTGTTTAGATACAAGATAGTTTAAATCGCAGAATGTTGACATTTCAATCTAGTTATTGATTATTTTACGTTAAAAAATATCTACTGCTTACCTTATATTTTCTAATTCCGTACAAACAGTAACAGGTTGGGTAGCCGTATTAATCTAATGAACATGAAAAACTCCCGAAGTGTAGCACCTGTGAGGTCAACTTGTTTTGGTGTGAACCTTCTACTTTACCAGATGAAAGAAGTGGAATATACAAAAGATAGGTTTAACAAATTTGAGCATCTCAGATAGAATCCTTTGGGTCTATGTAGATGAACAGATCTGCAGTGACAACCTCCTCCAGTACCAACAGAAACTAGCAGCAGTAGAAAACCTCTTGTCTTCCTTGACCTCAAATAACTTATTGTTAACCCTATGGCCTTGAAGGGGGGAGGAGGCATTATGTTCTCCTCCCTACCAGACTTTCTCCAATATCGACCGACCAAAACAATGAAAGTTGATCCTCAGCGACTCTTATTTTATCATATTGGGGTCATTTTGAGCCTATTTGCACAATCTCCGGATCATGAGAAAATTCAAGATGTGAGCGTGTCGTGGCCGAGTGTTTATTGTGTTTGACTCTGATCCGGAATGCTACAGCTGGCGTGGGTTCGCGCCTCGCCAGTGACCGCTTACATATATACTCGCCTATTCACAAGGCGCTGGACTGATTCGGTGTCCAGGGTAAAGTGGACTGATTGTGGAAGTAGTTGCTACGCTAGACCTTCGCCAGCGAAGGCACTTGGGGAATAAAGTACTTGACTGTCTTTCAGTGACCGCTATATAAATTCACTCACAGTATTACATCGCATACACCGCTAGGAAGCTCACATGGTTAGACTATCACAGCACTTTCAGGATGGTAGTTGGTCCAAATTGTAGAATTGTATAATGTACTTTCAGGATAGTAGTTCGTCCAATTGTAGAATTGTATAATATATGTTCACTTCACAGCGCGATAGTTGAGCTATAAAATGTTGAGTGGTTCCTTATTGATTGTATATTAATATGTACTCCGTAAGGAGGTGCCTCTCTCAAAGGGGGGAATTACGAACCGAACTTGAACTTGATGGCGGTCATGTGGGGTAAAGTGATATTTTTCGTCATTTAACTTCGAAATTCCTGTTTTTCTTCGGGGAAAATTGGGCAAACTCTATTTTATTTCAAATCAAACTATTCTTTACTTACTTATCATTCAGTTTTCAATCATTATATTAAGAGGGAAACAATAAAACGCCTTTGATTGATCCATTAGTATTGCCGCTACTTATTTGTTTTCATCCAGTGCATGTTTCCATTCCTCTGTTAGTGCTACGAGTGTAAAGTTGGAACTATAGCCGGATCTGAAAGCTGATAGATATGAAGGGAGTTAAAGTGCTAAAGTGTCTTGCCAATTCAGCACAAATGGCTCAATTGAGCACAAATGGCCCACTCGTGAAGTTTCGATGCAGCTGACAAGATACCCACTGACCTACAATTATTCTTATCTAAGGCATCGTTTTTCTTAAACACAGGAGTAATCGTCGCCAGTTTGAGCTGATCTGGGAAAGTGTTTTTAGCAAACATTTCAAGGATTACTGGTTTTCCTAATTTAAATATCACGCCAGAGAGGTTGCATATCCCAGTTGCCTTTCTATCTCCAGTTTTACCGGGGTATATGAAATTTGAATTTGGTAAAGTGGCATTTTCATGTATCGCCTGTCAACGTGGATAATCAGGTTCGGGCGATCCGGATTTTATTTGTGTTTCCAATGTCCCTGGCCACATTTATAAAGTTTCGTCCATACAATTTCCTTTGTTAAAAAGGGACGAATTGTGGGCCAGCAATCTTTGGATTTTGCCCCATCAGATCATCGTTCAGTAAAATAGGTCTTGATGGATTTACGTTTCAGCTTGGTTACCATGTTTCTCTTTAATTTGTCCCAGTTTTCATCACTTTTGTGTCATTGAAATTTTCTGAATAAAGAAAATTTATGATTTATATGCTTCCGTAGTTCTTTATTTTATACTTTTGCTTGATTGGAGTATGTCATCAAACACAATCTGGTGTGCCAACATATATAACCAGCATCATGAATAACATGAACAATATGGAATGGCACTTGCTTCAAAATATTGTTTTCATTCAAATGTTCAAAACTTCTAAAATTTCATTCATGCCTGATGCTATACGTACCCCTCAGTACAGTACAACATTATGCCAGTCACGGATTCCTGTAGTCAAAGTCAAAGTTCATCGAGAAATCATAAAGTGTTGAGATCTGATTCTCAATAACACACCTCCCAGAGAAGGGATACAGTTCTTCATAAAGCACGTACATGTAGCAGATTTCACAATGATGCGGAGATAAAAAATATCACACAATATTTCACTTAATACCTTGCCTTTAGTTTGCTGCGGCAGGTCGTAAATCAAATTACCAGCACTGGGTGAAATGTGCCAGTTTCCGAATTCGGAAACAGGGCGGAAACTGGGTGGAAACAACCGGATTCCATCCAGTTTCCGCTCAGTTTCCGCATAGTTTCCAAATTGTAAACTGGACAGATACAAGATGGAAACTGCACGGAAACCATGGAGCACCCCAAGCGGAAACTGAGCGGAACCCAGAATTCCGGAGGTGCGGAATAGTGAACGTGTTACACTTTCCAAGCTGTTTCCGCCAAGATTCCGCAGCGGAAATTATGCGGAATCTGGGCCGGAAACAGGATTGAAACCGGTTGGAAACTGTAACACTCTGCTGGTTTCCGCACTGGAAACAGCGCGGAAACTGGCTGGAAATATGAAAAATCTAAATACAGCTGTGCGGAAAACAAGCGGAAACAGGTTGGAAACAGACCGTCCTTAAAAGGTTTCCAACCAGTTTCCGCCTAATTTCCGACTAAGTTTCCAAATTGTAAACTGGACAGAAACAAGACAGAAACTGGGCGGAAACCATGGAGCATGCCAAGCGGAAACTGAACGGAACCCAGGATTCCGGAGGTGCGGAATAGTGGACGTGTTACAGTTTCTAAGCTGTTTCCGCCAAGATTCCGCAGCGGAAATTATGCGGAATCTGGGCCGGAAACAGGATTGAAACCGGTTGGAAACTGTAACACTCTGCTGGTTTCCGCACTGGAAACAGCGCGGAAACGGGCTGGAAATATGAAATATCCAAATAGAGCTGTGCGGAAAATAAACGGAAACAGGTTGGAAACAGACCGTGCTTAAAAGGCTTCCAACCAGTTTCCGCCTAGTTTCCGACTAAGTTTCCAAATTGTAAACTGGACAGATACAAGATGGAAACTGCACGGAAACCATGGAGCATGCCAAGCAGAAACTGAGCGGAAACAGGTTGGAAACAGACCGTGTTTAAAAGGTTTCCAACCAGTTTCCGCCTAGTTTCCGACTAAGTTTCCAAATTGTAAACTGGACAGAAACTGGGCGGAAACCATGGAGCACGCCAAGCGGAAACTGAGCGGAACCCAGGATTCCGGAGGTGCGGAATAGTGGACGTGTTACAGTTTCCAAGCTGTTTCCGCCAAGATTCCGCAGCGGAAATTATGCGGAATCTGGGCCGGAAACAGGATTGAAACCGGTTGGAAACTGTAACGCTGGTTTCCGCACTGGAAACAGCGCGGAAACGGGCTGGAAATATGAAATATCCAAATAGAGCTGTGCGGAAAATAAGCGAAAACAGGTTGGAAACAGACCGTGTCCGCCTAGTTTCCCACTAAGTTTCCAAATTGTAAACTGGACAGAAACTGGGCGGAAACCATGGAGCATGCCAAGCGGAAACTGAGCGGAACCCAGGATTCCGGAGGTGCGGAATAGTGGACGTGTTACAGTTCCCAAGCTGTTTCCGCCAAGATTCCGCAGCGGAAATCATGTGGAAAGTGGGCCGGAAACAGGATTGAAACTGGTTGGAAACTGTAGCACTCTGTTGGTTTCCGCAATAGAAACAGAGCGGAAACAGGCTGGAAACATGAAATACCTGAATAGAGCGGTGCGGAAAATAAGCAGAAACTGGTTGGAAACAGACCGTGCTTAACAGGTTTCCAACCAGTGTCCGCCTTGTTTCTGACCAAGTTTCCAAATTGTAAACTGGTCAGAAACAAGATGGAAACCTTACGTAAACTGATGTGTTCCGATGCGGAAACGGAGCGGAATCCAGCGTGCGCAATATGAACTTGTTACAGTTTCCAATCAGTTTCCGCCAAAATTCCAACTGGCTTATAGGTGGAAACTGAGCAGAAACTGGTTGGAAACAGTAACGCTTTGCTGGTTTCCACACTGGAAACTAAGCGGAATCACAGCAGAAACAGGTGATGCACTACCATTTTCCATCAGGTTTCCATCCAGTTTCCACCCCCTTTTCTACATAGGACATTAACTGGATTACAGGCTGAAATGGAGTGGAAACCGTAACGCTCTGCTGGTTTCTGTACTGGAAACCACGCGGAAACAGCAGAAACAGGTGAAGAACTACAATTTTCCAGCCGGTTTGCATCCAGTTTCCATGCCCTTTTCTACATAAAAAATTAAGTGGATTACAGGCGGAAATGGAGTGGAAACTAACGGAAGACTATTATATTCAACTTATGTTAGTTTATACAAAAGAAAAGTCGGTGGTAAAATGTTCAATATATATTTACATTCAGATTGGTATACAGTTCTTTGATCCTGAAATATCAGTGCATTGGAGAATAAGATGTCAAACCAACAAGTTAACAATGGATGATTCTGGCGCCATTCTACTCTAATGTAAACACATTAAACTAAATACTTTAAAGGTGAAATGCAAGGTTCGTCTACATCACTTGATATTTGCAGTAAGATTGGAGAAATAATGTGTATATTAATTTCATTTCAGTTTTAAAACATTTGCTTAAGCCTAATAAAGTTAAAAACTAAAAAATGTAACGCTGTATTATTTACAAAATTTCGATCCGTACATGATTACCTCCCCCTGGGGGCGCTGCGATACGTGACGTAGCAGTGGAACCAGCACAGTCTGCACAACATGATGTAGCTGCATTGCATTGTATGGAAATACCTCACATAGATAAGCTAGGCTATTGCTCACGAAGCCTTTACTTGTGTCATTCACGTTCACTGAAACGTATCACAGGTTGGTGATCATTCGCTACGGGGGATAAAAGAAAAAGTCGGAATTTACCAATCTATATTTCCGATTCTCTCGGTATGACTGTCGCCCACGGCACCTGCAGTGTCACGGATTCTATCGTTGTCTGAAGGTTCTTTGTTCACAATAGGTTCGTGTTGGTAAGGCAGGGGCACCCCTGCATTAACCATTGCCGTGAATTCTTCTTAATTCCTCGCCAGAAGAAGCGGAAGAAGTGTAAGAAAATTCCTCCGCATCGCTGTCGTCTACATTCATGTTAGCCGCCATTTTTTTAGTGTAGTTCAACTATGACGTCACAGCCTCTGGTGGAAAAGCTCCGAATCAAGGGGAGATAAGCGATGCCATGTTTTAAAGCTGCTGATCATACACCTGTTTTATTTCTCTTTAAAAATAAAACTTATCACCAGATTTCGTTCATTGATGGTTGTATAATTTATTATCATCATAAAAAGGAAAGGGAAATGCTTTTTTCTTACTTTTAATACCTTTGCATTTCACCTTTAATACGAAGCTTCGCATCAAAAAAACCCTTGGCTCTGGGTACGTTCATAATGTATTCAATTTGAACCAAGATGTCAGGAACACCAAGCAGTCAAGTCACAAATATACAGATTATCAAAAGTTTTCCAATTAGAAATGACCCCTAAGATTTCCGTCCAATCAGAGAAACCGGTATTCATTACATAAATTCCTTGATGCATCAATATGATCAATGATGTATACCAAATTTTACATCGTGCATTTGAACAGTATCAGAGATAGAGATCATTAATGATTTCGCATAAATTAAAGATGGCCGCCCATCCTTCCCGCCACTCAGAGGAACTGATGTGGTTATTCATTGAAAGTCTCTTGATACATTGATGCTGTGCACCAGGTTTCGTATAGAACACTGAAATGGTATCACAGATAAACATCATTAAAGATTTTGCATAAATTAAAGATGGCCACCAAGGTTTCTGCCTAATCAGAGAAACCAGAACTGTCATTTGTCGTAAGTCTCTTGATGCATCGATGATGTATACCAAATTTTACATCAAGCACTTGAACGCCAGAGAACGAGATCATTATTGATTTTGCATAAATTAAAGATGGCCGCCCATCCTTCCCCCCACTCAGAGTAACGGACGTGGTTATTCATTGCAAGTCAGTTGATACATTGATGCTGTATACCAAGTTTGTTATAGAACACTTAAATTAGATCAGAGATATATATCATTAATGTTTTTGCATAAATTAAAGATGGCCGCCAAGGTTTTCGGTCAATCAGGTCCCGATTCAAAGTATCTGGATGTATCGATGATGTATACCAACTTTCATATAAAACAACTGAATGGTAACAGAGATATCGATTTCGCATAAATTAAAGATGGCCTCCAGGATTTCCAGCTAATCAGAAAAGCCGGTTTGGTAATTCATTTAAAGTTGCTTGATGTATCGATGATGTATATCAACTTTCGTATTGAACAGTTGAATGGTTTCCGAGATATGGATCATTATCCATTTCACATAAAATTAAAGATGGCCGCCAAGGTTTTCACCCAATCAGGTCCCAATTAAATAGGCTTCTGATCCTTGACTAGGTAAATAAGCATACCAAATTTGGAATTCTTCAGTGGAACCGTTCTCCGGCTATCTCGCTCACGTACGGACGTACGGACATACAAGACGACGACAATACCCCATGGCCAAAATTGGCCGAAGGGTAATAAAACAGTCCATGAACAAGTGTAATTTTCAGTCCATCAAACGCAACATGGGTGTAACATGAAACAGTGGTACCCTTAAGCTTTGTTGCCACAGTTTACATGTAGGACATATCAAGAACAAACTTCATCTGTCCCCTGTTAACACGGTCGTTCGATTTGCCAAGATTCTTGGTCCCGTGATCCTTTGCGAAATGTCAAACAACAACAACACCGACATAACGTCATAATTAAATATTAATCGCAACAATACAAACAGACGATGTCACGTCTCAAACGCGTCACCTGTGTGACGTCGGGTCACATGTATGATCTCCACAGATACGTCTACGTTATGTTCCATGTTCTATGCGTTCGTGCATTATCCAATGGGAAGCTGTAATGTTGATCGTGCAACCAGAGTCTGTAGGGAGAACAGGACCGGATGACTGGATTCGAGATTGATATTTCTAGTGGTCCTTTCACTTAGTAATATTTTCCCGTGTTCACTGAAGTCCAAGTAATCATTTTCACTTCACTTGGAGCAACTGGTACCTGCAGGATAACATCTTTATAGCGCCTCTCTTCGCTTATTGGTCTATCAGGGTAAACAGATGTCAGGATCACCAAGGGGAATGTTACTTGCTCGTCTTATTCTGTACTTCTCAACAACATTCTGTAAAAATAAAAAGTTATATTATGGTGAGTCAGAGTGAAAACTAAATAGAAATGGTCTGTAACGCCAGGCTATGCAATACTGGTAATTCATGAGGAAGTGGGTGGGATAGTTCTATGTGGGATGATTAAGATATACCGGTAGTTGGTTACATTCAGGCATATAGGACAGAAATAGAAAAATTATATATCTGTAAAGGGGCATAACTTTGTAAAATATGGGTCGATGCCACTTTCGACAGGCGTCTGACTTAGCACTCTGTAAAATAAGAATCGAAACAAATAAGCTGTACCGAACACGGATCTGCAAATATAACTTGTACATTCAACTACATATAGCAAAATCGGAGATTATTACATCTGAAAGGGGCATAACTCCATAAGCCGAGGCGAGTAATCCTTTGTTGGCTTGTAGAATACAGAAATATAAATAAGTTTCCAAAATATAGTGGCTATATCGAACACAGTTCTGCAGATATAGTTGGCTACATTCAGGGATATAGGACAGAAATAAAAATTAATATATCTGTACAGGGGCATAACTCTGTAAAGTATGGGCCGAGGGGCACCACTTTCGATTGGTGTCTGACTTAGCACTCTGTGAAATAAGAACCAAGATGAATAAGCTGTACCGAAGACGGATCTGTAGATATAACTTGTACATTCAGCTACAACTAAAAAAAATCGAAGATTACTACATCCGAAAGGGGCATAACTCCATAAGCCGAGGCGAGTAATCCTTTGTTGGCTTGTAGAATACAACAATATAAACAAGTTTCCAAAATATAGTAGCTAAACTGAACACAGTTCTGCAGATATAGTTGGTTACACTCAGGCATATAGGACAGAAATAGAAATTAAAAAATCTGTAAAGGGGCAGAACTCTGTAAAATATGGGCAGAGGGAAGCCATTTTCGATAGGCGTCTGACTTAGCACTATATAAATAAGTGTTGAAAATTTGGTGGTTGTGTCTCAAGCGGTTTTGCCTAAAATGCGGTAACGGACGGACGTACATGGCGACGACAATACCCCGAGGCCAAAATGTGTTTTCTTTTCTATTTAAAGATGTAAAAATAGAGATGTCCAATACAGGCAAATGTTATGTACATTAGTCATGATGTGATAATTCAAGTCACTGATAACTATACAGATATTATGGCTGCTCTAGTAAAAGTTTAATCATATTCAAAATGTCAACATACATGTAGTACTATTACTGAACTCGGACTGGACGGATCCGATTTTCTATGATATGAACTAGGCCTACCTAAAATGCATAAAGGTTACATGTACATGTTTTCGTGTAAGCAAACTATCATAAAAGAAGCTATATGGCAGATCCATGGCTGACTATTTTGATTTTCATACCGGTACATGTTCAGCAGGTTTTGAATTTACATATAAATGTTACTTGCCATGCTTGTAGCATCAGTCTGTCAGTAATACCTGGCTGAAAAACCCTCCACGGATGTACCACCTCTTCATTTCTCCACCACATTCCTAAAATACGGAATGAAAAAAGGAATATACGTTGAAGAAATTCATGTATGTTGTGCAGATAATCTACCACATATAAACATGGCAAACCTGAAAGTGATCATCTGACATGATCTCCAATCATCAATGGCAACTGATGTGACGACCAATGTCAACAGTATAGGAAATGAATACCAACAATACTCTGTCAGCAGTGTTTATAAGCTGTGTTGTGTTCCTGTAATACTAGCCTGCTTTACAAACTGCTCAAAACTTTATACATGACCATGGGCCTATTCCACACTGGTAAATTTCAACTTTCTTTTCAATAAAAAATTAACCCAGAAAGATTAAGAAAATGAAAAAAAAAAATACTCATCAATATCGGGTTACCCAGTGATGTTAATGGATGCATGAGCTGTAATGGCACTGCTGTACCAGTGAAACATGGAATAGTTCCTGGAGCCGACTAGGGATCATCTGAAATTAACATTACACATGTGTCACATACATTTTACTTTCACTACACGAGGCCAAATTATGCAGAAGGCAAGCTACATACTGGTATTAAAAAATATATTCTGACAAGATCAGAGATTATGGAATACATGTAATTCTAAATTCTAAAGAATAATTCACTATTTGCATATATTGTAAATCATGTCTGGAGAGAGGCCTTCCAGTCTCACATGTGCTAGCCTACCCGATACGGGTTTCACAATGTTAAAATGACGTGACGTTGCGACATCGAGAGGAGCATACTGTATGTTATAACATGTGGCATGTGTGGGAGCCCATGATGTGAGGTCATGAGGTTGCAAAATTAACTTGGAAAATCCCTAGTAGCTAGAGAAACTTTGCGCAATTTATGCGTGAAGCTCTTGGTGAACCGAGATGAAATTTGGACACAGTAATGTTATTATTAATATTGACCGTTTAAAAGTTATCGCTTTCAAAGTACAGGTACAACATGCTCAATGTCTATCCCATCACAATGGCCCGTAAAAGACACTGCATTTGTAACAGCATCAGATGTCACTACCATCGGTTCCGGATATAGTGGCACACCATTGGCCTTCTGGGCATTCACAATAGTTCTGAAACTGGACAGCGGTTGCCCATCTACTGCCAGAAGATAAGCAGACTTTATTAGCTTCTTATAAGCATCTCTTGATGCTTTGTGAAGTGCTTGATCAATAAGAGACTGGTCCCGTTTTTTTGTTGACCAGGAGCACTTCCGCCTGAAACATTCTCATAATGAACACTCAGTTTGTGCACTTTAGATAGCGATGCCAATGCTCACCAGGTGGCGCGGTCCGCGCCATATAATATGCAAATGACGAACAATGACCCCCATCAACCCGGGACACAGTGCTCTTCTTTTACGTAGATTTACCATATTAAATCAAATGAGAGGTGACGTGAAGGTGCGACGGTTATGAGAACGGGGTCTTAAATTGCGCGTATTTCGCAGTTTAGAGACTGAAGACACGTGGACCAGGCGGTGAGGTTGAAATATTGACGGTAAGTATAATAAAATGCAACCCAAAGTATAATACGCATCTGTAACATCGATCAGTCGCATATTTCTTATCTTTGTGAGCATTATGGCCTGTTTCTGGGATTAAAATTAGCCGACAAGTGTTATTTTGAAGCTGTATACTTTCACTATCAGTGCTTCCCAGACAAAGAGAAGTCATCTTGCGCAAATACCCTGTTCAGCTCATGTCATTAAACGGCGGGAATGTTCTGACAGAAAATACGCTTTTCTATATCGCTTTAAATGCATTCGCTTCAATGAATTAAATGCCCCTATTCAAATTTAGTTTCTTTCATTCTTAATCGCTGAGTTGTACACTTATGATGATGTGTAGGTTTAAAAAATTATTCCAAATGAACTCTAAGTTAATTTTCTTAGATGGGGTCATCTTTTTCCTTTTTTTCAGAAAGTAGCAGCAAGGGTTATTTGCCCTTGAGTGACTTGTGTTCCCCCAGTATGCAACTGAACCAGACGACATTTATGTTTTTCCATTGTGCTACTTCCAAGGATTAATAAAATATATAGTTTTAGTATATTCAAGTCTTTTGTGAAATTCATGTAGCATAGCTACTTTAGCAGGTTGGGGAAAATACCTTGATCGAGGTATTATACCTTTATCGGGGTATCATACCTCGATCGACGTATAGGCCTATACCTAGATTGGGGTATGGGGCTATGTCAACTTCAGTTTTTGTCAATTTATGGAAAATGTGGACATCCACACATACCGTGGACTGTATGGAGCTTCAACAACATCTATGGCTTCATTGTTCCACGATTTTCACAGCAACTTATTGCTTCGTTTTATGCGACTAATCAATCAAATTAGCCACTCTAATATTTCAAAAATGAAACATGGTTTCAAATGACATATTCAGTGAAATTTATTATGTAAATGAAAATGGCATGTGATGGCATACTTCCATCTCAAAGTCATATCCATGTTGCATGATGTAGATGCACTGAGTGATGAATAAATTTGATTAAATTGTCTGATGCAATGCACAATCTCCTAGCATGCATACACATGGCAGGGTCATAATACCCAGAGCAGAGGTCTGTTTTTTATGTGCACATGCTAGCAGTTTAGATTATGTATCTGTCAGTTGAACTTGATTTATTAACTAGGCATTGCCTCCCAAATCCTGCAATTTGCACATGACCTTGATATGGAAGTATGCCACTCCATGCTTTTTTCATTTACAGAATAAATTTCACCGAATATGTCATTTGAATCCGTGTTTCATTTTTGAAATATTGAAGTGGCTAATTTGAATGATTAGTCGCATAAAACGAAGCAATACGTTGCCATGAAAATCATGGAATAATGAAGCAATGGATGCTGTTGAAAGATTCATGCTGTCCGGCATGTTTGTGAATGTCCACATTTTCCATAAATATATAAAAACTGAAGTTGACATAGCCCTATACCCCAATCGAGGTACAGGCTAATACCTCGAGCAAGGTATAATACCCCGATCTAGCCACATATATGCAACTCAGTGTATGTAACCACCACTGAGTTGCACATCCTTACTAGGGCAAGCATCAGTAGCATCATATTCTTCGTGCCCAAACATGAGAAAATGGGAACTACAATTGACTATGGCATTTAACGGGTTGTAAACAACGGGTTGTAAACATGTCAAATATACTTCTCTCCCCCGACACAAAGTATCTGGCTCATTCCTGCAGCGCAAGTACACGTAAATAGCACCAAACCATGCCACTATCTTCCTATCACGCTCAAATGTTGAAAATGGCCTAACTACAACAAACGCTCCAATGCGCATGCACCGCTTCAAAGCTAGGGATGAGAAGTTGAATTTTTTTTTTGGTCGTAACAAATAAATAAAGGTACTCACGTAAACAGGGAAGCCAGGAGAGGATGATAACATTTGCCATTCAAGTGTACAACAAGCCAAATGATCACAACTGGTAAAAGAGGGTCCACATTCACAGAGCTTAAAACGTGAAATCGCCATCAAAAGTGTAAAACGGAAGTTACGTGTTCAAAGAGAACTTCAAAGCAAGAGAAATAACTCTGCTACCTGTTCAGGTGAAAACAATTGGAGGGTCATTTGTACAGTTGTTCATCGATTTAATATCAGTCCTGATGATATTGCTCAATTCAGGGCGCTCGAAAGCCCTTTGACGAAAAATATGATTGCGTTTCCTTTGCGTTTTGGTTGAAGGCTAATGGTGCCAGATTTTTCAGCTCGTTCCATTCATTTGTGTTGTTCGGAGACCTCGTGGACCCGGTGCACCTGGTCAAACAGGTTTTGTCAAAGGTCAGATCATTGGTCATCGGATCGCTGACGTAACACTTCCTGATTTATTAGGAAGTGCAATTTATTAGGCTGCGCAAGAATCGGCGCCCAGACACAGTCTCCACAATCCTATCAAAGCAGAAATATAAAAACCACTTTACGATTTGTCGTAAAGAAGAAGGCGTCATCAGCTAGTGGGTGGGGTCTAATGCACGTGGTCAAGCTCCATCTCCGTTACCCCAGCAGCTGATGACGCCTTATTTACGACATATCGTAAAGTGTTTGTGTTATTAGCGGTGCATGCGCATTGCAGTGTTTGTTGGACTTGACTGCCATTTTCAACATTTGAGCGTGATAGGAAGATAGTGACATGGTTTGGTGCTATTTACGTGTACTTGCTCTGCAGGAATGAGCCAGATACTTTGTGTTGGGGGAGAGAAATATATTTTACATGTTTACAACCCGTTAAGTGCCATAGTCAATTGTACATTTTCTCTTGTTTGGTCACAAAGAAAATTACCCTACTGATGCTTGCCCTAGTAAGGATGTGCAACTCAGTGGTGGTTACATACACTGAGTTGCATATATGTGGCTAACCCCGATCAAGGTATTTTCCCCAACCTGTTTAGACGAGAAATGTCTGCTAACTGTATACTTGGATACAAAATTTGTACCACTCACGTATCTGTCAATATCTTTCAGGGCTTGTCCTTTAACAGTGTTTTCCAGTCTGTC
>JAVTVY010051821.1:0-25467 GCA_036873755.1 Hanleya hanleyi
AGTAGACCAGTTATCCACATGCAATCCACCATGACTCGTGCTGCTGGCGGGGACGTGGATCTCTGTGGTCAATTTTTTAATATCTCCATAACTTATAGCATCTTTCGATTAAAAAAATATATATATACAAGTGGTTGTTGTTCTCTCGTAAACCATTTCTCTTTTCTTTTCAAATTAAACGTCATAGAGTCATCAAACGTCATTCAGCGTTAAAACTCAATTTTGCGTTTGTCTTTCCACAGCGTCCGGTAAACTGTACGAGTACAACACGAGAACAAACGAAAGACGATGGATGTCAACACGAGATGGGAAGGCTGTGACCGTCAACGAGCTAAACCGGATGTCCGGCTCGAATGTAGCACATGCGCACGCTGATGTATGAGCTAGACAGTCGTTTTAGTCATTACCGGATATGATAAACAGGAACCACGTCTGGAAGAATAGTTTTCTTGGACATTCTAAATTTTATAGATCTACGTTATTCCGACAGTTGTTTTTCTATTTATCGTTCAAACCAAGGTCAAATCTGTCTCTCCCGACTAAAGTATACGACGGAAGCGAGAAGGAGCTTGGTATAATTTCCGTCTCGCGTCCATAGTACTTAGCCTATTTCTTACCATTATGCATGCGCACCTCTCATCTAGCTGTATACACTCTTCGGTAGATAGGCCGCCATCTTGAACAATCAATGTTTACAAGACTTGAAGTTTTCTTGGCCTTCCTGCTCGAACTACTCCGTTCCTGGTAGAATCTAAGGCCTAAGAATATCCCAGCCCGCTGAGCGAGGCGAAATGCGACTGGTAGACGGAAATGCAGCTTTTATCTAATCGTTACCTGACCGGAGTAACATAATTCGGGGGCTGAAAGCACGGTCTGAAAGTGTGAGAACCAATATGACAAGTGAAAGCAAGATGGCGCTGAGATAATACGTATATATCTCATTACATTATAAGCTCCTGTATCAATACATCATTGTATCTGCGATTTTATAGAAATATTTAATGATTTAGACAACCCCTTTTGGGGAGCGATTATATATTACCAGATGTTTAATGTATATTTTCAACACATGTATCTTAAATGCTACATGCAATGTCATTTGATATTCCGTGCAGTGTAAGACTTCGCCGCACTGAGAATAGGTGCGGGATAGTCGAGCCTATAATTCCTTCTTGTTCTATATACAGACCTCGCTAAAGTCCAGGTTTTTTTATTTTTTGTTGTGTTTTTTTAGCAGAAAAAATTGGCGTTGTAGAAATGCAGTTTGCATGAAGAGAGATCACTGAAATTCATCGTTCTTACATCCTAATAGTCTTCCGCATAATATGTATAAAAATTACACACCAAGCAAACTGGACTCGAAAACCAAAACCGGACGGCTTTATTTCATACATTTCTCGATTTACCACCAGGTCATGTGACTCGACAGCGCATCCAATCGAATTACAGAACTTCATCTTATTACCGGTACCTGGAGGTAATTAGTTAGATCACTCGCGTGTAACTAAAAGTCATATGACCTGGTTGTAAACATGGAAGCAGAAATCGGGAAATGTATGGAATAAAGCCGTTTGTTCTTGGTTTTCGAGTCCAGTTTGCTTGGTGAGTTAGTTTTATACAGATTATGCTCTGCGGAATAGAGAGTGTGCCAAACAGCATTCTTCAGAAAAGTACAGATGTAGCATTTTTGCTATATTACATTGTACAACGATGGATTCCAGTGATCTTTCTTCGTGCAAACTGCATTTCTAAGCAACTTCGACTACACAAAATGGGAAAAGTGGTTAGTTTTGGAGAAGTGTCTACAAAGAACAGGAATTATATAATAGGCTCGACTGTATGCTAATGGGTCTACTCGAGTGTATAATTGATTGAGAGTGGACAATTTGTGGTGCGTTATTGTTTATGGAGATGATTACCCGCATAGTGGGACCATTATTGTTTATGGAGATGATTACCCGCATAGTGGGACCATTATTGTTTATGGAGATGATTACCCGCATAGTGGGACCATTATTGTTTATGGAGATGATTACCCGCATAGTGGGACCATTCATGTTGGTACCTTTACTATCCTTTAGTATATAGCATCATGTGTATATATGTAAATTTCGGACGAAAATTGAATTTCAGACAACAGACAACTCCAGATTGGGACAAATCCTGCATGTATTTCCTGTGCTACGTCGTGGTACATTTTTTGTGATTATTTTTTGTTATACCTGTTTTACTTAGAAGCACGTGTTGAGATATGTGACCTCTATATTGAGCAACTATATTTACAATAAATCCATGTACTATTTTCTATCTTTTGATACCTTTACAACAATATATATATATACATATATGTACACCATCCGTTAAATTGTCTTGTTTTCTTTAAAATCCGCCTTGTGACACAATTAACAGTCGATATGTGAAAAAAAGGATATTTTTTTCACGGTACTGATTGAGCAAGGATGATTGTACATGAAGGCAACAGATGATGAATCTGTAGACCGGGCTATGTTTGATTGTTGCCAGATAACCGCTGGAATGGTAAAATGAGATAACGCATAATGATTGCTTGTAAGATATGGCAAGTCAATAATTACATCTAGCGGCTTATTTTTGTAAATTATATTTGGCGATGTATAATGGACCTGATCATGTGTTTTCCACGCAGCAGTATAACTCATAAAATATACCGGAGATTCCGAATGATTAACCATATTACAGTATCATTGTCCATACACAAGGTACCGCACATATCATATATAATGAATGAATCTTTATTTAAACTCGATAATTTCACTTACACGAAAGTCGAGTATTATAACAATTAACAAAGATAATTAAAACAACAATACAAATCAGGAGAAGAATAACATTGCAAATAGAGTTTAAACTAAGCGGATACTAAATTCATTAAATTCACTACTAAAAAGAAATGTCAGGTCGAACATAATAACTTAAGTAGATTTGTTAAAACTTTTCAGTTTTAATTAAAATAGTCCAGTATATTAATTACTAAACAAAATAATAATAATAAAAATAATAATGCAAACAGAGATCAAATCAAGTGGATACTAAAATAATTCAGTATATAAAGAATTACTAAAAACTGGCAGGTCGAACAAAAAATGATTTGTTAAACTTTTAAGATAGACTAATATAATTCAGTATAATTATTGCTGAACAAAATGTAAGGCTAAGCAAAAAAGTTAAAACTTTCGATAGAGAACTTAAAACAGGTTTTCTTAAAACTATTGAGACCGTGAGACTGCCAGATGGTGTCCAGAAGAGTTGAAAGTAGAGGCACCGTGAACACTAAATGAACTCTTGTAAAGCTCTGCTCTTGCAAAGGGAACACAGAGAACACCGTACGAGCCTGCTCTTGTACGAGAGGTGACAGGGATAAAAACATTCTGGAGATATTCAGGACACAAGTTATTAAGACATTTGTACATTAAAATTGCAGTTATACTTGCACCTAACATCAATAAAGAACCAGTTCAGTTTTTTACCTCCGTCGATCAGACGGAGATCTAGGAATGCAACGTGAAATCTCCCGCCAAATAATTGTCATATGGGGAACCCACGACTCATGTGATTTCCAATAGGGTTTGTCATGGTTCCCGACGAAATTTTGACGCAATTATTTTGGACACAATTGAAATGAAAGCTCGTGTGAAACACGGGCGAAGAGCATTTCCCCAGACAATTTTGTAACACATAATTTGGTACTCACAGGGCTTTAGATCTCCCCAATTTGAGCACACCCACTATTAGGGGTGGCAATTGTTTTTAGGCTGGGACAGAGTGGGTGCAGATACTCTTGGAGGATGAGCAATAAGGAATCATCCCTGGTAGAAGGGATTTCTTCACCAATGGTTGAAACCCAGTGTGAGGCAATACCAACTTTATTTCCCGTTTCATGGGCCCACCGACATTAAAAAATCGAATAAAAATAAAATTTCAAATTGCCACTTTTATATTTTCTACGAAAGTTTGAACATAAAGATTTTAACCCCCTTTTTATTCCTGATTGTATGAATTAGGCTGTTGTATTCTATCTGAAACAATGCCAGCAAATAAAAATGCCAAACAACAAAAAATAGATACCTTTCACTATAATTTTTCACTGTAAGTCAGCGAATTGTTGTTGTTGTAAAATGCTGCTAATACTACTTAGGCAATAACGACATTCAATGTAAATCTGGAACCTTCACTGGCTGTGTGATCTATCACTCTGTCTTGGTACTCATATTTCGACAGTGATGCAGTATGTCAGAGCTAGGAAATGAAGGCTATTTCAACAGCTCAGCCGATACAGCATGGTTTAAGTTACTGTTGAAGCATGAGACTGTTGAAACACATGCAAAATTCGCTAAATTGTTCTGGAAGAAAAACCACAGCCACAACAAAATGATGACAATGTTAGATTTGAGGTGTATGTTAGCAGTTAAGATGTGACTTAACTTACAGTTTTTGACCTTGAGAAAATAGGTCAATGTCAGTCATATTCATAGACTTCAGGTCCATCATCAGTTGCATATGTGGTATCAATTTAGAATGCCTAGCTATATTTCATGTTATATCATAATATACAGTATATAACATGAGAAAATAGATTCAGTCAACTGAGATAGGCTTCTAGTCAGTCACCAATTGCACAAGTATTATGAATTTGGAGAGCCTATCTTCACTCCTTTAAAAATTATTGCTAATGCTAAATTTGACCTCGATAAAACAGGTGAAGGTCAGTCAATTTCATTAGGCTTCTGATCCATCACCAGCTGCATATGTGGTATGACAAGAAAGATGGGCAAACAGAGAGACAGACAGACAGATGACACGGAAAATTCAGTTCATCTTGGGGCATCATTACATATCATCTTCAAAGTCTAAATATTCTGTCAAAATGCACAAGAAGACACCATTTTACTTCAATTGTAGAGAAGAAAAGCAACTCCGGATAGGAATCACAATTTATTCTGTATATTTTGCTATTAAAGTCTGTCCATTTTAATTAGTCGTCTGCTTTGGAGCTAGTTAACTCTGCATAAATTTTCTTTTTTGCAGCTTGTAGAACAAACTGAACTTTACAAAATGGTTATCATTTCTCCGTGATATCGATAATATATCACGCTTGAAACAATTTTACAATCATCTCCATATAAAACTCCAGTACACTTGTTTCATTTACCGGGCCTCAATTACATAGGAAGACGTCATAATGTATTCATGCTCATTAGCACAAAGGTCATTGATGCCGTATAAAGTAATAACAGGCGGTCCGTGGGTGTGTCGCTTATATCCTATGCCTAGTGAAAATGCCGAACGATAAACCATACACACCTCTATGACCGTAAACGGCATTGTTGACCTTTGTGCTAGACAACACGAATACATTATGATGTCTCCCTATGTAATTGAGTTCCGGTACATAAAACAGATGTACTGGAGTTTTATATGGAGAGAATTACAAAGTTATTTCAAGAGTGATACGTTATCGATATCACAGAGAAATGGTAGTCATTTTGTAGAGTTTTGTTTGTTCTACACGATGCAAAAAAAGAAAATTAATGCAGAGTTAACTGCTGATTATTGACAAGCTCCAAAGTAGACGACTAATTAAAATGTGCAGATTATAGTTATAGCATCTTCAGCAGTGAACAAAGTTACAAACAGCTCCATACGCACAGTATATATACAAGGCATAATGTGATCTTAGCCAATACGCATTTATGAATAGGTAAGCCAGTAAATTATATCAGGTTGGACAGATATTAAAATGCCGTCATTTTCAGAAATTGTTAAATGTTAAGCGATAACCTGACAGTGATCTACAAATGGTGTGATTCAGGTGTATATCTGTTACCATGATTCAGTCATAATATTGTCTGTAATATATTTATGTCGACAAGGAATACACATAATTATTTGATAATATTATTAACTGTATGCTGTTTATGATTAATATGAACTATTTATTTGCTGGAATCCAGCCATTTGTTCCATATGGATGTGATACATGTAGTGATCTGTAACACCAGTATACAAAATTATACCGAGCGCATTGAATCCTCACCACATGATGCTGAGGCAGATCAGAACGGAGTGTCGGTAAAATCAGGTGTGTTTTGTAGAGGATTCTCTCAATGATGATGCTATACTGTACACATACAAAATATGAAGTGTTGATGTGTCGGGTCTATAACACAAAATCACAAGCAAATTGGTACAACTAGGCACACAGGGTCTCATTTCTGCCGCTAACCTGTTGATTTGGATGGGGGCATCCTCTCAAGGGGAGTTGGGGTTGGGAAGGGGCGTAATGTCTCAAGCAGTATTCAAGGTGTTCCATCAATATACTCTATTCCATACCCCGATATTTCAAGCACGTGAAATCAGACAAAACTTATGTGCGGGGAATGTGACTTCCACATCCCTGGCTGAACATGCTACGGGGGAACCCTCAATCCCAGGTTAATTACCATTGGTGGAGTTAACGTCCAACAAATGCAAAATTGAGCTTGGCATCCGGCCCTATGTTATTCAGCGATGTATTCCCCTACGGACCCTGTTGCCTCGACGGAGGTCTTTGCGCTCATCCAGCGCTTGTTTATATAAAACTTTCGAAGGAGTGTTAAAATCAGCACCGACAATAAGTCTCACGGCACGCTTTTGTAGCTTATTAAACAATTTCCTCAAACATTGGCAAAGTAATCAAAGTGCGTTAAAATAAAACAGTTAAAAAATTGTTTTCTAGCAGAACAGGTTAAATAGTTTTCAGTAAGTAGAATTTGCTATTGATTTTTCTAATACATTGTAATCATACTTTTCACCAGTTTAAATTACAATCAATCGTGACACCTAGTACTGTGTCCTGTGTTACATTGCTGATAACATTGCTGTTTAAAAAGATATCTAAAGCATTTCTAGTAAGTCTTGATCGTTTCTGTGCATTAGTCACAAGCATAGTTTTTCTTTTTCCGACATGAATTGACATTTTGTTATCGTCGCACCATTGTGACACCAGCCCAAGATCCCCTTCTAATTGAGTTTCCATCTGATGTAATGCACAGTGGTAATGGTGGAATCATCAGCAAACATATTGCAATCATATTGTTTAATACATAAATGCATGTCATTGACGTACAAAAGAAAGGACAGTGGTCCAAGAATAGATCCTTGGGGTACGCCTACATTTAGTTCAGCAGATTGTGATACATGTCCTTTGAGGTTAACACGCTGAAATCTGTCTGACATTTCAGATCTATACAATTATATACAGTTTTGAGAACAGCCATATATGGATAGTTTATTAATAAGAATATCATGGTTGACAAGGTCAAATGCTTTCCTCGGGTCAATTAGTAAAACCCCAACGAGATTTCCTTTGTCAACATTGCTGCACCATGGGTCAATAAGATTTGTTAGCGCAGTTTGACATTAATGAAAGTGTCTAAACCAGCTTGTTTCTCAAATATAAGACAGATACTTTCCAGGTATTCCGTGAAGTGATTGTGAATTTGTCTTTCAAGTATCTTGGAAAGGGCTGGTAATCCCTATGTGACATAATTTAAAGTTGCAATATCAGACAGGCAGAAAAGAAACACACAATCAGTGATTATTTCTGAATTATGAACTGAAATGGATTTGAAAATGAGAGGACCAGTGCTGTTTGAGGCAAGAACTTTCTCAAGTGCTCATTAGTGCGGTTTGAAGCACAGGGGGGGGACGGTTAAAATAAAAACTAGTGCCTACAGGCTGTTTTATATGTCGATGTGTGGGAATAGTAGAAACAAATTTTGCTATTCATCATGCCTGTGATCAGCATACATCTGAACTTCACTGTCGTTTTATCAAAATATTACCAGAAGCATGGGAATCTGCAATTTACATTAGACTAGCTGCAATGCATTGGCTACCGCCTCTCTACTTATAACATGTGACGCTGTTGAGCAATAAGATTTGTAAGTGTCCGGTTCGCACAGATTCAAAACAAAAATCGAGCGGTGCATCATGGGAGATGAGCTGATGCTGAAATTTGAATACTAATCTTGCTTTCAACTATTCGGGTAAACTAAACATCCTGATCACCTGCAACATTTCCCAAAGGCTTTTCAAGGCGCAAGACTTGTATTTCGTATAGGGACCAATATTCTGTGATTCATCAATTTGGTGTAGTGAACGAGTTAAAAAAGAAAAAAATGACCTAGATGACGTCGGATAACGCAGCCAAGTGTCTCAGGCACTTGAGTGCAGCTGCTGTCATGTTTTTACCCCTCGGCCATTTTGGTCTATGGGTATTGTCGTTGCCATGTACGTCCGTCCGTCCGTCGGAGCGTCCGTCCGTCAATACGTCCGCACGTCCGTTACCGCATTCTAGACAAAACCGACTGAGACACAACCACTCAATTTTGAACACTTATTTATCTAGTGCTAAGTCAGACGCCTATCGAAAGTGGCCCATATTTTACAGGTAGCCCCTTTACAGATATATTAATTTCTATTTCTGTCCTATATGCTTGAATGTAACCAACTATATCTGCAGAACTATTTTCGATATAGCTACTATATTTTTGAAAATTATTTATATTGTTGTATTCTAGAAGTCAACAAAAAAATACTCGCCAAGGCTCTTATTTTACAGCGTTTTTCGGGTACAGTTATCTCTGATTTTGTGATATATGCTTAAATGTAACCACTTATAAATAATTAACTGTGTTTGGTACAGCTACCAGATTTGAGGAAACTTTTTTATCCAGTTGTATTCTAGATGCCTACAAAACAAAATAGTTGTCTTGGCCCATATCGTATGGAGTTATGCCCCTTTCGGATGTGATAATCTTCAATTTTATGGTCTGCAGTTGAAAGTACAAGTCATATATGCAGATCCGTGATCGGTACAGCTGCTAAATTTTGGAAACTTATTTGCCTAGTTGTATTCCAGAAACTTACAAAAAATCATTGTGTCGACCCTTATTTTATGGACTCCTTTTCAGGTGTAATACTCTTGGATATGCTTGAATGTAACCAGCTATATCTGAAAAACTGTGCTCAAAACAGCTACCAAATTTTGGAAACTTATTTATCTACTTAAAAAACATAAATAAATTATTCGTCTCGGCCCTTATTTTACAAAGTTATGACCATTTTTGTGTATTTATCTGGATATGATTTTGTGATATATATTCTTGAATATAGCCGTTATATATGCAGAATTGATAATATTTTCTAAAAAGGACAATTCTGGATGATTGTTATAGCCATAATATGTTGCACATTCTTGGCATATTTCTCAATTGCTTGGGGGAAGCCGAGGGGTTTTGTGAGTCTCACCCCCATGTTCAGAGAATGCCAGAAGTGTTATCTCGAAGTGTGACTTTTTTTAAACAATGAGGTCACAGAAATTCGTTGACGATAGTTGATATCAACTACTAAATAACTTTTATCAAAATATGTTATTTGTTGAACATTTTTTGGATGATATAATGCCATGGAGTGTCTTTTAATTCATGAGAGGCTGACAATATACATTTACACAACATGATAACTTTCTCGTTTCTGAATTTTCCAATGAAGTACATGATACCTACACTGTGCACAGAGTGAATATGGTTCATGCATGAAGATTCCTGGCTACAGCCTTGGTATTTAATTGAGAATGTTTACAAATATATTCTTGCTGTCGTGTTCGTTTGACTACATCAGTCAGCCCTATTCTGTCATCATGATTCATATTCAAAACTCTTTATAGAAGAGGGCTGGTAACATGATTCGGTTATGACACTTGTGTCTAAAAAGATATCCTCATTATTAATAGGGCTAGACACTTGTCATGTTTTTCTTTCTGTTGTCGAAGTATGCCGATAGCTCATACAGATATGCTATTTATGCATCCATGGCACAACAACATAGACAACTTAATATTCAAAATAACCCACTTTTGAGTCTAAAACAAAACCGGTACTGATCATACGAGTTATGAGTATTAATAGCTTATAGTGGATATTACAAAAATAATGATGAACTTGGCAATTCAGGTTTGTTGTAAAACGCTACCGAATTGACATTTAAAACTTTACTCATGAGAATTGCAATAAGGTTAATTCCTTCTGAATACTTTCTCATTGCTCACGTTACACATAGATCAAGCTATTGGTAATTAATCTTTACCATATTGTGAATTAATAACAAAGGAATTGGTAGCCAATATTATTCTGAATATTTTGAAGTTTATTTCATCAGCTCAGCTCACTCTCATGTCGAAGGCCTACCTGTATATTAGGTTGTTGCAAGTCCATAACCAGGTCTGGGTGACCATCATTACAGTGGATTTCATATTACATTTCCGAGATCTCTTGCAGTGACAACTCCGGACTTCTCAACACGGCTTTACATCATAGCATGTTGTTTCCAGAAAATGTTACCGCCCACCGCTTTCTCTGGCCTGAACATCGAAACTTCACAAGATCAGTTGGTTATGCTAATCAGTTTCTTATGATGGATCTCATTGGTCGAAATGCTTGGGCAGGAACTGGGTTGAGCAACAGATCCATTTCATATTCTGCCTGCAGTCGCTTGATCTGATTTTGTTTATCTTTTACCGTCTACTGGCTTCCTCCATATCCAGACCTATCCTTTCACAAAATTCTAGCAAGATTTCTGGGGATACTTTTATTTTACTACGGCCTCACTGCCGTAAATAAACGTAGTACGCAACACAGCGTTGGACAGTGTTCGATCAGAAAAAAAGTGTATTGTTTCATTGATTCCACACTTCAGTAAAGGGTAAATTGGAACAGAAATAAATGACATAAACGAACTAAATTTGATTTTTTTCATTTATTAAATCCAGTTATGAACAAGACCTGTTATTGCATGGACCATGGAGTTTTAACTCCATGCATGTAATATGAAATGAATAAGTGGCCGAGTGGCATATTTTTTCAAGCAATTACCAATTTAAATTTAGTTTCTGTTCAGGTACAACCAGAAGCAAAAAAATCTTGCCGAGGGTTATAAAAGGGTGGTAGGCCTGTATGGGGGGGGGGTGTCTGATCACGTTTCAAATTTCACAAATAAAAAATGAGCGTTTCACGAATCATGTCTCACATTATGAGGGTATGGGATTTCCGACAAAATATCGGAGCCAGTTTATCTCAAAGCATTGAAATTTTTCACAGTATCTATATATAATTTGTGTATTATGTGTATTTTTATTCTGAAATTTCAGGAAAATCTATTCAGAACCAATAAAATCTCCAATACATCGCATGTTATTTTCATAACGCACTGTCACATTGTAACGTACATGCAACATTGCAAGCCCAATGTCATTGTGCTTTGAAAATAACATTTGATTCTGAACAGATTCATTAATTTCCTTCAAGTATCAGAATAAAAATACACAAATTACATATGGACATTTTCTCTTCTGTGAGAAGAACTGACAGAAAATCCCATGCCCTTATAATGTGAGACAGGCGGTAATTTACTGGGATCTGCATGATCTCTGGAAATTAATTTACATTATATTTCCATCATTTGTTTTATTATGGTATTAATTGAAACTAACCAACACCACCTGTGATTGTGACGGGAGAAGTCCTGTCGATTGACCGCCTACTGTGACAGTTTTCGAGAGATCTCGAGGTTTCCTTAGTTTATGCGGCGACCTGAGGGTGTTGATGTGATGTTGTAATACCATTTTGCCGGCCGTGCTTAGTATACCATCCGGGAATAATATGTCCACATTTTGTGATTCAAGAAGCTTCAACGAAACCTCATTTGTAAAACAACTGGCCATCAGCGTCCCCTTCATGTTAATCATGTCATTTTCTGCGACTGATTTTGCGAGTCTGAATGGAAATTCTTCAAAATAATCAGACAATAATCTATCACTGACATGCTGCGGGGCGCAATGGCAAAAAGTATCAAAGACTAAACAATGTCTCACTCGGCTATCATTCACTCGATGGGTCCGCCCCATTTGAGTATAGTGTCTAATCAAACGTCTCCCGACCAGCCGACACTCTGTCAATCAAACGTTTGCTTCCCCGAATACCCAATCAAGACGTCTGTTACAAGATGCGCGAACATCTCGGGGCAACTTTCGAAGTTGAGACTGAAGATAACCCACGATGAAATCAATTAGCGGCCTAAAGTTTGAAGCTTATGAAAACAACAGAGGATCTATTTAGGTGTCATGCTGAGTCACCTCGGAAATGTAATATGAAATCCACTGTAAAAACATGTAAAACTGGGTCAACAAAACGGATGGCCTGGCAGTAGTATATAGAAGACGGATCCTGTCACATTGACCTGGCGTAAGAATCTGGCGTTGCGGTCAAGTGCATTATAGTACGGGCGAAAACCGGCAAAAGAGTGCGACGTCTCAAAAAGGACGCCGTCTCATGTGGAGGTCACGTGATGGTCAAGTGCATGGGGCATGTATTCCTCCGCAGTGATGTGGTCTGGCGGTGATGCGGTCTGCCTCCGCGGACAGAAATTAGTCCCCAGACTTCAAATACGCTGCATGGACCGATTGGGTCAAGTGAGGTGTCAAAGTGAAGCGCTCCACCAGGACCATATGGAATGCATTTTACAGACTTGTATCTGGGTTTTTTCCATCATGCGGGGTCACGTGATTAGGAGTGCATGTACGGACTTGTATGCCGTCCATTCATTTGAGTCGGGGACTTGGTGTATGTAAAATGAGGATTTGTCTCGAAAATATAAAAAGCGGAACGCGGACTTTACCCCTACAATAGAGGAAAACCCCTATCAACCCTATCCCAAAGGGCTAATATCGGTCCCCGGGCTTATCGGGTTCTGCCTGAAGTGGGTGTATGTAAATTTAGGATTTGTCCCAAAAATATAAAAAGCGGAACACGGACTTTACCCCTACAATAGAGGAAAACTCCTATCAACCCTATCCCAAAGGGCCAATATCGGTCCCCCTGACTTATCGGGGCCTGCTGAGAGAGGTAGGGTGGGGAAGTGGGTGCATGTAAATTGAGGATTTGTCCCCGAAAATATAAAAAGCGGAACACGGACTTTACCCCTGCAATAGAGGAAAACCCCTATCAACCCTATCCCAAAGGGCTAATATCGGTCCCCGGGCTTATCGGATTCTGCCTGGAGTGGGTGTATGTAAATTTAGGATTTGTCCCCGAAAATATAAAAAGCGGAACACGGACTTTACCCATACAATAGGGGAAAACTCCTATCAACCCTATCCCAAAGGCCGAATATCGGTCCCCCGGACTTATCGGGGCCTGCTGAGAGAGGTAGGGTGGGGGAGTGGGTGCATGTAAATTGAGGATTTGTCCCCGAAAATATAAAAAGCGGAACACGGACTTTACCCCTGCAATAGAGGAAAACCCCTATCAACCCTATCCCAAAGGGCTAATATCGGTCCCCGGGCTTATCGGATTCTGCCTGGAGTGGGTGTATGTAAATTTAGGATTTGTCCCCGAAAATATAAAAAGCGGAACACGGACTTTACCCTTAAAATAGGGGGAAACTCCTATCAACCACGTCTAGTGGGGCTTATCGGAGCCTGCCGACAGAGGTAGGATGGGGAGTGGGTGTATGTAAATTGAGGATTTGTCCCGAAAATATAAAAAGCGGAACACGGACTTTACCCCTACAATAAGGGAAAACTCCTATCAGCCTTATCCCAAAGGGCTAATATCGGTCCCTGGCTTATCGGAGCCTGCCGACAGAGGTAGGATGGGGAGTGGGTGCATGTAAATTGAGGATTTGTCCCGAAAATATAAAAAGCGGAACACGGACTTTACCCCTACAATAGAGGAAAACTCCTATCAACCCTATCCAAACGGGCTAATATCGGTCCCTGGCTTATCGGGGTCTGCCTATCAAGTTATGGGTGGGTGCATGCAACTACTAAATAACTTTTATCAAAATATGTTATTTGTTGAACATTTTTTGGATGATATAATGCCATGGAGTGTCTTTTAATTCATGAGAGGCTTCATAAAAAGCGGAACACGGACTTTACCCCTGCAATAGGGGAAAACTCCTATTAACCCTATCCCAAAGGGCTAATATCGGTCCTCTGGCTTATCGGGGTCTACCTATCAAGTTATGGGTGGGTGCATGTAAAATGAGGATTTGTCCCCGAAAATATAAAAAGCGGAACACGGACTTTACCCATACAATAGGGGAAAACTCCTTTTAACCCTATCCCAAAGGGCTAATATCGGTCCCCTGGCTTATCGGGGCCTGCTGAGAGAGGCAGGGTGGGTGCATGTAAATTGAGGATTTGTCCCGAAAATATAAAAAGCGGAACACGGACTTTAACCCTACAATAGGGGAAAACCCCTATCAACCCTATTTCAAAGGGCTAATAACGGTACCCCGGGCTTATCGAGGTCTGGGTGCATGGGTGGGTGAATGTAAAATGAGGATTTGTCCCCGAAAATATAAAAAGCGGAACACGGACTTTACCCCTACAATAGGGGAAAACTCCTATTAACCCTATCTAACAGGGCTAATATCGGTCTCCTGGCTTATCGGGACCTGCTGAGAGAGGCAGGGTGGATGCATGTAAAATGAGGATTTGTCCCCGAAAATATAAAAAGTGGAAGACGGACTTTACCTCTACAATAGGGGCCTGTATTATACAATATACGGGAAAATCCCTGTATGGGGTATGGGGGGTGGTAATTTTTGTTTGTGAGTGGGATCCGACTGGACTAATGTATCGTCCGTTTTCATCATTTTGCGCTGTATAGAAAGCAGGCGTTCTGGGGATTCGTGGAGGTTTGTTGAGTGATTGAGAGCCCACACCTGGTCAAATGGACCGTGTGGAGTATCAGTTTTACATCCGGGTCCTCATCTTACATTTAGAAGTAGTATAGAAAGCAACAATTTTGGGGCCCCAAGCTCCGATCTCCTGCCTGCCTCATCCCCGGGCTCCGAGCTCCCGACTACTCCATCCCCGAGCGCCGAGCTCCCGTCGGTACGCCTTAACGCCCGTTGTTACGCCTTAACGCCCTAGGATAACGCCATGATATACACAGATGAAAGAAAAACAACAACAACAAGGATGAGAGATGAGAGAACAACAACAACATGTTTTTTCATATGGTTTATTCTCCCCTCCAGTACATCATACCCACGCTGGGGGAGCCGCGTTGGGTATGTTTACAATTCAAGAAGACACTTGCCCAATCAGAGGCCGCCATTTGGCGCTGTATCAGTCATATTCGTTCTTGCCCGTTACTGCGTTAGATGTATTCTCGGCTGCTCTTGTCCAATCAGAAGTCGCCGTTTCAGAAACTTTCATCTTTGCTCGGTGTGACCTAATCGTCGTCGGGCAGGCCTGGATATTGTTCGGGCAGCATGTCCTGAAAGAGTTGCTTGCGCATCCTGATCGCATTTTCCAGGGCCTCAGTGGGTGGTAGCCCCATATCCTCTTCCAAGTGACGCTTGGTCTTCATGATGGACCTCATGATGAACGTGCGTTGGCACTCAAGCCATATTGATGGTTGAACGTCGACTGTGCGTGTTTTGGCAATACACTTGCTTTTATAGACAGTAACGCCCGTCAACGCTTAGCTTAACGCTTCAACGCCCTGGTGAACTAGCTCAGAAGCCATGATTTTCATGGAATTGCCACCAATACATCGAAATGTAGTGACGCCCGTCAACGCCCGTCGTTACGCCTTAACGCCCGTCTCAACGCCCGTCAGCACCCTTCGTTACGCCTTAACGCCCGTCTCAATACCTTAACGCCCTATCTTCACGCCTTAACGCCCGTCTCAGCGCCTTAACGAGTGATAAAGGGCTTTTGGAGGCCGATTAACCTTTGAACTCCAAGTGCACTTTGGGTCACGTGACCGGAAGTGACCGTTGACCAGGTGACCGGAAGTGACCTTTGACCCTGCGCTGCTCGGAAGTGACGTCATCGTACGCAGGCGCACACACACATACCTGGTGCACCCTGTACACTCGTACGGGCTATAGGGTACACCACTTTTTATATTTTCGGGGACAAATCCTCATTTTACATGCACCCACCCTGCCTCTCTCAGCAGGCCCCGATAAGCCAGGGGACCGATATTAGCCCTTTTGTATAGGGTTTTCCCCCTATTGTAGGGGTAAAGTCCGTGTTTCGCTTTTTATATTTTCGGAGACAAATCCTCATTTTACATGCACCCAGACCTCGATAAGCCCGGGGTACCGATACTAGCCCTTTGGGATAGGGTTGATAGGGGTTTCCCCCTATTGCACGGTTAAAGTCCGTGTTCCGCTTTCTATATTTTCGGGGACAAATCCTCATTTTACATGCACCCACCCATACCTTGATATGCAAACCCCGATAAGCCAGGGACCGATATTAGCCCGTTTGGATAGGGTTGATAGGAGTTTTCCTCTATTGTAGGGGTAAAGTCCGTGTTCCGCTTTTTATATTTTCGGGACAAATCCTCAATTTACATGCACCCACTCGCCACCCTACCTCTGTCGGCAGGCTCCGATAAGCCCCACTAGACGTGGTTGATAGAAGTTTTCCCCTATTTTAGGGGTAAAGTCCGTGTTCCGCTTTTTATATTTTCGGGACAAATCCTCAATTTACATGCACCCACTCCCCATCCTACCTCTGTCGGCAGGCTCCGATAAGCCCCACTAGACGTGGTTGATAGGAGTTTTCCCCTATTTTAGGGATAAAGTCCGTGTTCCGCTTTTTATATTTTCGGGACAAATCCTCAATTTACATGCACCCACTCCCCCACCCTACCTCTCTCAGCAGGCTCCGATAAGCCCCACTAGACGTGGTTGATAGGAGTTTTCCCCTATTTTAGGGGTAAAGTCCGTGTTCCGCTTTTTATATTTTCGGGGACAAATCCTCAATTTACATGCACCCACTTCCCCACCAGCAGGCCCCGATAAGCCAGGGGATCGATATTCGCCCTTTGGGATAGGGTTGATAGGAGTTTTCCTCTATTGTAGGGGTAAAGTCCGTGTTCCGCTTTTTATATTTTCGGGACAAATCCTAAATTTACATACACCCGCTCCAGGCAGAACCCGATAAGCCCGGGGACCGATATTAGCCCTTTGGGATAGGGTTGATAGGGGTTTTCCTCTATTGTAGGGGTAAAGTCCGTGTTCCGCTTTTTATATTTTCGAGACAAATCCTCATTTTACATACACCCACCCATGACTTGCAAAATCCTTCCGTAGGGACCCCAAGTCCCCGACTCAAATGAATGGACGGCATACAAGTCCGTACATGCACTCCTAATCACGTGACCTAATCACATGATGGAAAAACCCCAGATACAAGTCTGTACATGCATTCCATATGGTCCTGGAGGAGCGCTTCACTTTGACACCTCACTCGACCCAGTCGGTCCATGCAGCGTATTTGAAGTCTGGGGACTAATTTCTGTCCGCGGAGGCAGACCGCATCACCGCCAGACCACATCACTGCGGAGGAATACATGCCCCATGCACTTGACCATCACGTGACCTCCACATGAGACGGCGTCCTTTTAGAGACGGCGCACTCTTTTTCCGGTTTTCGCCCGTACTATAATGCACTTGACCTCGACGCCAGATTCTTACGCCAGGTCAATGTGACAGGATCCGTCTTCTATATACTACTCCTGGCCTAGATAACTACCCACAGTTTGCTGTATGCAGGAAACCACTGACTCAGATGTTACATTGCTGTAAGAAGAGGGTCTCAAGGAGGGAAACACTCAAATTCTTTTGCCAAAATTCCCTTTTAAACATAGTGAAAACAATGAAATGAGGAAAGTGATAGGTAATTAGAAATGCAGTATGCAACAGATATACATTAATAATGACCAAACAAGCCCTTCCAGGTAAATAAAAAAATAGTGACGTACACAAAATTAAACAAAACAGAGCTACCCTCTCATTGTTTCTGGTTTAGCAGACGACAGTCTCTGGTCTAGCAGACGACATATTTTGAACTAGAAACTAGCAAACAGTCAAAAACAACAACTAAGCACTTACAAAACATTAAGAAACATCTACTGTGTTCAGCTCACTTAAAAGAACAACAAAAATAATTAAAAACACAAAACCAAGGTTACCAAGAAGAAAACTATTTATTTTAACGTAAGAACTTTGTTTTTTACATGAGTGAACAAGAGTGTTCAAGCTTTACAGCCCTCCTATATATATATCTGGCTGACCGTACCGTGCCATCTGCTGACCCTAGCGAGTTAACATCAATATAAATTAATAATGTGGAGCATAAGCCAAGGCTCGATAGTCTCTCTTTGTTGGTGGATAGAAGTCTTTCGTGTAGCTTATACTTCACAATCTGAGCGTCAGTATCATCATTATCACTTATATTTAATACACATACATCCGTTGGTTCCTCCAGCAATTAAAAGAAGACAGATTCCACATCTAATACTTTGATCCATCAAAGCCTGTCCGGGGTAGTACTTAAACCCAAACTGTGAACCGGCGTGGAAGTCGGATTCTGTCGGAGTCGGATTTTCGTGCTAAAACAGATTCACGATTGCAGATGCCCACAATGGACTGACAGTTGTAAGATATCGGTTCAAAGAACAAGCCGACGACTGGATGTAATTAATACAGATGATATTGTAAACCAAAATACATGCACTATACAGCTCTTCGGCTGTCCCGATTGTCTCAGTATCTCCCAGTCCCTCACACGACTTCCTGTCGAGCCTCGCTCTCAGTCACTGTTACCGTAAAGTCCTTAATCACTCACATTTCCTCCCCTCTAACATGAAGTAAGGAAGTACAGTTGCCGTTACTCAGAGGTATCAGGGATCACAAGATCCTTACTAACTATTATCGTTTGCCTTCTGACTCGATCATTATTTTCTACTCTAAGAAAATCTCCATAGATCTTAGTGATCGTAAATCCTCTGTTAAAATGTTTCTTACGAAATTTGGGTCCTGACAGAACTTTCATGGCTACCTTTTGCCCTATTTCAAAAGAACGATTTACACCTGTATCAGAGTTTTCTTGTCTGATTTGTTTGGCGTCCGCTTGGCGCTCTTGACAAACGTCCCGCACTTCTCGCATGCCGGGTTCCTCCCCCCTTTCCAGATGGGCAGGTCCCGATTGATCGTGGAATAACTGTGTGACAGGACTGGATTGTCCGAACAGGGCGTAGTATGGGGGTAATCCAGTAGTACGATTGGGCACGGCGTTGTGGGCGGCCACAATCTCAGGTAGAACAGTGTCCCACTCTTTCTCTGTGTTAGCGGTTTTGACCAGCGACGCCTTCAGAGTTCGATGCGCGCGTTCCACGGGGTTGGACTGAGAGCGCGCAACCGGAGTGAATTTGTTCTCAATGTTCCGTTGCTTACAATATTCCGCAATGTCAGCCGAGGTGAACACTGATCCGTTATCACTGTGTAACACACGTGGTGGGCCGAACAATGAAAGGAGTCTGTCTAGAACACTCAGAGTTGTCGCGATAGTGGCGGCGCGGAGAGGCCATGCAATAACAAACCGCGTGAGATCATCCTTGAAGGTGTATATGTACTCGTTTCCAGATGGACTCCGTGGAAGTGGTCCGACGAAATCGCAGTGGACCATCTCCCATGGACGAATTGCAGTGTCAGTCACGCCAAACGTCGATTTTGGCACGGCATGAGGTCCCTCGATGCAGACGGCACATTTGCTGACATACTCCTGTACATCACGAAGACTTATCTTTTCGTCGACTAGGCGAGCTAATTCCAGTGTGCGGGCTGAGCTGAAATGCCCTAACAGATGTGCACGAGCAATAGTTTGTTCACGGGCAACTTGCGAGCGCGTCACTTCAAATACCGGAAGCTCGATTTCATCGTCAGATATTGCCGCTCGACTAAGAACATCACTGATGACATTGTCGGATCCTTTCACATACTCCACCTCATAATGGTAATCTGCCAGCTCCAAACTCCAACGGACCAGTTTGGGTTTGGTGGACGTTGTGATGAAGGTCAAAGGTCTATGATCCGTTCTCAGTATAAATTGCCGACCGTACACATATTCGCGGAACTTGCGCACAGCCCAAATGATCCCGAGTGCCTCGCGGTGGATGGTGGAGTAATTGCGTTCCGTCTTGGAAAGTTTCTTCGAAGCATAGACAATGGGATGTTCAATCCCGTTCGCATCAGCTTGCAACAATACCCCAGCCAGACCAGTTCCGCTGGCGTCAGTTTGCACGATGAATCTTGGTGCATCAGGGCCAAAGTCCGGATGTTTGAGCAGCGGTTGAAGTTGAAGTTCCAGCTGAAGTTGAAGTTCCAGTTGAAGTTTTTCGAATGTTCTCTGTATCGCATCCGTCCATTTATACGTCTGCGTCTCAATTACCCGACTCAAGGGTAGGACTAGGTCAGAATAGCTCGGAATAAATCTCATGAAGTACGCGCACAGACCGAGGAATGACCTAATCTCATCGCAGGTTTTGGGGATCGGATAGTCACAAATCGCAGCTACACCCTTGTCGCCGATACGAACTCCCGCCGAGGATATGCGAAATCCGAGGTAGTTCACTTCTTCCATAAAGAAGAAACACTTTTCTGGTTTCAGAGTGAGTCCTGCATCCTCGAAAATGTTGCAGCGTGCGCTCAAGAATTGCCAGGTGTTTTTCCAGAGAATCCGTATGGATGCAGCAGTCGTCTAAGTAAACCATGACACTGTCGGATGAAACGCCACGTAGGAGAAGATGCATCAAGATGCTACTTTCAGCCCAAAACACAAGCGGCAAAATTGGTACACACCTGAGTGCGTTTGGAATGCTGTTAGATGCCTACATTCTGGCTGGAGGTCGATTTGATTGAAGGCTGAACAAATGTCGATCACCGAGAAATATCGGGAATGAGTTAACTGCATCAGCGCTTCCGTCCGGGTCATTGTTGTATACTGTCCTTGTTGTCTGGTATAGTCCAATACCGGCAGTATATATATATATGTAAGAAGAAGACACCAACACAACACGTCAAGCTTGCACATATGTATTCTAGAGACAACGTGGTCAGCAGCCTGCCTACAATCGGCGGAAAGGATAGGTCACATGACCTGACGTATGTCCCCAAACACGTGGGGCTAAATATAGATTACAAAACGTATCTAGGGTCATAATACAACATCTCCCTTCTTGAAAATGAAGAAAATCGGTTATCGATAATCAGTCTTCAGTTGCATTAATGTATCTAGTGTTTTTGTAAAATAGAATTACTCTGACGAAGTCATTTCTCTGAAAATAATTCAATGTTCGTATAGTCCATATTCGATGTATAGTAAATGTCATTCATCACGTAATGTCTTTGAAATAAAAATATCATTTGAATGGAAATCAAGTTCGTGTTGAATTAATTAATTCAATTATAGTCCATATTCACGATAGCATCCATTCGATGTTCATTGTAATGACACAAAAGTTCACTGAATCCGTTAAATAAAATGACCATCAAGCACATGCATTATGCTTAGAGTTCAATTAGATATGATCATTTATAATCACTTACAAGTTAAGCTTGTTTGGTGCCTTAACGACTCTGCCGGATGTCGTGCGATATTCACCGAAGGTAGAATCACAAGTCGGAGTCGCGTTGGTAACTGAAGGCTCGTTTGAATTATTCACAGGATTGCTTTCTGCCATGGTAGGTTCAACATCTTCATCGAACCTGAAGGTTTCTCCTGTTGGTCGTATATGACGTCTGTTACGTCGATAATGCGCACCGGATTGTCCTTCAACAACGTAGGGTCTAGGTTGTTGTACGCATTGTTGTTTCACGATTGCTGGTTGCCAGCGCTTGGATGTCGGATGTTGAATCCTCACACTCTGGCCTGGTGTAAGTTCTGGAAGAGATTTTGCCTGTTGATTGTAAGGTTTCTGCCACTTGTGTCGTCGATCACGAAGTTTACGCGATATTTCCTCTTCCTTTTCTTTGTTAACACAAGGAAGATTCGACTGAACCTTACGATTAAACATAAGTTCAGCAGGAGAAGGAAGTCCTGGTCCCAATGGTGTCGTCCTAACACACAACATCGCGAGAGCTGGATCCTGACGAGATTCCAGTACCTTTTGCAAAGTTTGTTTCGCGACGTCAACATATTTCTCGGCTTTCCCGTTAGCTTGAAGGAAATAGGAACTACTCGTTGTGTGTTCGAATCCGTACTGCTTGGCAAAGTTTTCGAATTCTCTTGAGTCATATTGCGGCCCGTTGTCGCTGACTACAATATTTGGTACACCGTACTCAGATAGAACTTCTTTCATGTTTCTGATCACATTAGTTGCGGAGGTAGAAACAAGTTTCCTGATAACCGAGAACGAACTGTAGTAATCTACCATGAGTAGATAGTTGACGTTGTGCCACGCAAACAAATCAGTGCCAATGATTTTCCATGGTTGTTCCGCTTCGAGTTGAATCAGTGGTTCCCTCTGTTGAGATTTCTGATTGTGCTGGTATGCATGGCAGCTTCGCACGAGTTGTTCGATATCAGCATTGATACAGCACCAGAAAACTGATGTCTTTGCGCGTAGTCGGCATTTGTCGATGCCTTGGTGACCTGCATGAAGAAGTTGGAGAACTTCTGACTGTAGCTGTTTTGGTATGATCACGCGGTCAGCCTTGAGGAGTACACCGTCATACACGCTGATCTCGTCGCGATAGTTCTAGAACTCGTGTAGCTGTGGTGGACACTCGCGTCGTACATTTGGCCATCCAGCTGTGACCATGTCTTTCAGGGTACACAGCAGAGTATCCTTGGAAGTTGGAGTCTAGATTCTGTCACGTTCACTAGCTCATGCACCGTTACATCCATGTCTGGAATTCCTGCACCGGGGATCGGGGCTCTTGATAGCGCGTCTGCGACAGGTATCTGTTTACCCGGAACATACGTAACGGTGAAGTCATACTTCTGGATCCGGAGTAACATTTTCATAAGCCTTGGAGGGGCGTTGCTCAGTGATTTGCGCGTGATGCTCTCCAGAAGTTTGTGCTCCGATTCGATGGTCACGTGTCGGCCATAAACGTAGTGATGGAAGCGTTCGAGTCCAAATACAATCGCGAGCATATCACGTTCGATGTTACAATAGTTGGATTCAGTTTCTGTCAAACTTTTGCTTGCATACGCGATTGGACGTCCGTCCTGGAAGAGTGCTGACCCTACACCGCGTTTGCTAGCGTCTGTCTGTACCGTTAAGGGTTTCTTCGGGTCGAAGAAGGCTAGTACGTTACTAGAACTGATTGCCTCTTTGAGTTTCTCGAAGGCCAGTTGATGTTCTGGACCCCATCGGAAATCTATGTCCTTCTTTGTGAGGTCCCTCAGAGGTGCTGTGATGGTGGCCAAATTGGGTGTAAAGCGTCCAAGATAATTGGCCATTCCGAGAAACGATTGAAGCTCTGTCACCGTTTGTGGTGGCTTCATGCTAGTGACGGCAGAGACCTTGTCAGGGTCTGGTTCGAGTCCGTCCTTGGTAATGTAGATTCCGAAGAACTTTATTCGATCCTGTTTGATCACACACTTGTCCGGGTTGAGTCGAATGCCAATCTCAGCAACGCGTTCAAGTACTCGGATGAGGTTCCTATCATGTTCAAGTTGGGTCTCCCTATATACCACAATGTCGTCGGCTATTCCGATTACACCCTCCAGTCCTTCGAATGCTTGGTTAAACTTTTTTTTGGAACACGTCTTGTGCTGATACAAGGCCAAACGGAGGCCGTTTGAAGCAATACCGACCGTATGGGATGTTGTACGTGGTGAGTGGTTGAGACGGTTCATCAAGCAGGACGTTCCAGTACCCAGATCTCCCGTCTAAGATACTGAAGACCTTAGCATTGGTCAATTTCGGCAAGACGTCATCGAGCGTTGGTGTATAATGATGTTCTCGTTTTAGCCATTTATTTAAGTCACGTGGGTCTAAACACACTCGGAGATCACCATTTGGCTTAGTGACATAAACCAAACTGTTCACCCATTCTGTCTGAATATCCACTTTCTTGATAATATCAAGATCCTCCATTCGTTGTAATTCGTGCTTAAGTGGTTCCTTAAGTGACTCAGGGACGCGTCGCGGTGGGTTTATGACGGGCTCCGCGTCTGGTCGTAGCTCAATATGGTAGTTTCCAGGGAATAGACCGACGCCTTGAAAGCATTTCGCATATTGTTCCAGGATGTCCTTCTTGGCATCACCGGAAATGCCACCAAGATTCACTGGTTTGTCTGAGTCACGTTGAGTGTGAACACTGCAAATGACACTGTCTTTGTGACATGCCTGGCAGGTTGTACGATCCTCACAGTTGAGTGTTACCAGTCCTAGGTCTACACATGTGCGTAGACCGAGGATCGTATATCCGTCAGCTTCGCTGATGTGAAACTCTGGCCTCACCGTATTCTGTAGGTGGGAGCATTGTATTTCACTGACACCGTATTGTTTAATACGCGATCCACCGTAAGCTGTCAGCTTCGCGGCAGACGGCTTGATGCCGGTCGGCTGTCCATGCCCATCGACACATTCAGGGAACAAGCGTTTGTAGACCCTGATTGGCATAATATTCGATTGTGCACCTGTGTCAACCTTACACTAGAGTGTACAGGTACTGTCTTTCGTTGGTACACGAATACTAGCGAAAGCTTGATCGCGAAGTCCATCTTTATAGATCGTTTCCAGAGTTATCTTACCGGAAGTAGTGACTTGCCTTTGCCCGTGTTTGGAGTCAGTTTCCACGTTAACCACGTCAAATACAAATTCTTCAAAACTGTCAGAAACTCTACTGTCCGCATCGTTTCCGTCGGTGACAACATGAACTTGTTTTCGTCTGTTGTGTGGTTTTCGCGACTGGGATCGAGAATGAGCTTGAGACCGGTTTTGTGAACGTGGACGTCGCCCATTGTAGCTTGGCTTGGATAAGCAAACTGTCGACCAATGGTTATTTTTTCCACAGATGTCACATTTCGATCCTAACGTGGGACATTTCGCATCACGTCCGTGATTGCGATCACAGTTCCAACATTGTCCTTTTTTAATGTTTGGTTTGCTGGTCTTCGTACGATTTTTATCATCATACCGTCTGTCATTTCTGCTGACTGAATGAACAGATTTAGTAGTATCCTGTATGTCATTCATCTGGTTTTGAGTTGCCTCAACACTTCGCACAAGGCTGAGAGCTTGATCTAGTGTTAGTGTTTCATCCTTAGAAATTAATTTCCTTTGAACACTAGTGTTATGCACACCGGAGATCAAGGTGTCAAGTAACTGTTCATCCATATTGGTGAAATCACATTCTGATGCAATAACTTTCGCCCGTGTCATGAAGGCATCGTTTGATTCCTTTGGCTCTTGTTTTAGAGCCCGCAACTAGAACCTGGCAACACGGAAGTTTGATTTTGGTCGAACAAAGTTGTCAAATTTGGACCAATGAACGTCTAGTTTCTTTTTCTGAGCATCGGATAGTGCCCATCCCTCGCGAATATCACGACCGTCCTCACCA
>JAVTVY010051822.1:0-27675 GCA_036873755.1 Hanleya hanleyi
GACCTTGTACGCTGTCTGTGCGAGATCGGGTACAACCTGTTAAAAGGCAACGTACCACTGACTCCGGCTCAGAAGACCAAGTTGGCCAAGCATAAGACAGGTCTCCGAACCCTCGTCCACAAGCGGGTCCCTCAAACACAAAAGAAAAAGGTGTTACAGAAAGGCGGCTTTCTCGGGGCCATCTTAGCACCGTTGGCCGCTTCCGTGTTGGGTCCAGTATTGGGTGGACTCTTCGGCCGACAATGAACCACACGAAAAAAATGGTCCTCGTCGAACCACGGTTCCTGCATAACCTCCAATCACCCTACCCTGTCCCACCTACGGTGAAGACCATAAACAGCCTCGATGGAGAGATGCAACAGATCTTACAGAGACCGGGGTTAAGCGACAGTGAGAAAGTACAACGGTACAATGAGACGCTTCAACGGTACATGACCTTCATGGACCAATACAAAACCCTGTCTACCCCAGCAACAGCAGCACCACCACCACCACCACCACCACCACGTGACAGACCGCTGACCTCAGCACCGTTCCAACAGCCGCCATTACCAGGGGTAGCCCCACAGCCCCACAGTGGGTGGAAGACGAAGTGCTGAAGAGTGTACCTGCATCGTTCAAGAAACAAGCTGGCCTGGTATTACAACGGATGAAACAGAATCCTAACATGACTTGGAATGATAAAGGCGAACTCCTGGTACAGAATCAGGTGGTCCCCGGCACCACATGACGGATTTAGTGAATGACTTGATGCGTCAACGCAGATCGCACACCGATCCTCGAGGATGGGAGGTCTTCGCTCAAGGCTTGAAAGACATGCATGTACCACAGGAATTGGTGGGGAACCCCCACCGCTGGGCCTTTATGCAGCAAACCCAGCAATCGCCGAGTCGTGCACCACGTCTCTCACCACAACCTTCTTGGGAAGCCGACTGGGAACCGGAGTCACCCCCCAAAACTCCACCACCATCACAACGGGCACCTTCTTTTCAGACCTTTAAAAAACCACCCTCGATCAGGACACCCCACATCTCCAGAGCCGTGACACGTAGCAAGTCAACGCGACGAACACGACACCGGACACAACCGCCCAAGGCCTGGAAGACCTATTAAAACCAACAGCAGCAGCAGGACAGCTCAGTCGCCATGTTTTACCTGACCCTACCCAGTAACAGTTCGCTGGATGTGTTTCCTGACAACACCGTGGCCAAGTACGTCACCCAGTTACCCCAACCGTTACATTTACCTGGCCGGTGGGAATGTGCCCTCGTGGATATCCAATACCCTTACTCGTGGTACAACGTGCGAGCCAATGAAGTGTGGTACGAGGTCACCTACGAAGGCAAAAACACCCGACTCACCCTACCCGAAGGCCAATACGATACCCCCAAAGAGTTCATGGGTGGGCTGTCAAGACTGATGCATGATAAGGCGCTACTGGGGGTGACGGATAGTGCAACACGCCTGATAGCCTTGCGCTTCAAGAAAAACGTGTTCTTCGATGTCAACGTACACAACGACAAGGCACAGCTTACCGTCACCAATACCGTGAATGTGAAACTCAGTCCTACACTACAGCAAATGCTGGGTTTCGATCTACAGACGTTCGCTGGTCCCTCCCAACACCATGGCGAGATGCCGATGGATATGAAGTCGGGTATGCACGGACTCTACGTCTACTCGGACGTGGTGGACAACCACATCGTGGGCGATATCAACACACCTCTGTTACGGGTGGTCCCCATTAAAAAGACGTATGGAGGTCAAGTCACCCACAGTTTCACCCACATGCTCTACCTACCCGTACGACAAACCGACATCAACACGATCGCGGTGGATATAAGAGATGACACGGGACGACCGGTGGCATTCGAACGCGGGAAAGTGGTGCTGACACTTCATTTTCGACAAGCACGTGCTCCCCACTTTGCATAATGAAAGTACCTTATGAGTGCGATGCACGCAGCTATATGGACTATTATGCCCAACAGGCCGGGGTGGCTTTCCGGTCTTTAGCGGTGCACGCATGCAACGGGGACATGGGCTGGGGAACATACTCGGCAGCATTGTGAAAACGTTCCTGCCCTTGGTGACGCGTGGGGTGAAAGCAATCGGCAAACAAGCGGTACGCAGTGGACTGCAAGTGGCCGGTGATGTGTTGGGGGGTACGGCATCCCGACAAGCCTTGAAACGACGGGCCAAAGAAGCGGGAGGCGTCTTGGTGGCCAAAGCACAACGCACCGTAGGGAATAAAAGAGCTGCCCCACCGAGATCACGCACCAGTCGACGACCGACCCAGCGACGACGCACATCCAAGAAGACCCGGGATATCTTTTCTTAAAACATGGCCTTAATCCACGCCGAGTCCTGCCCCTCCACCAACAGTGAATTTGATTTGTGGACCGTGCCGCCCACACAAACCAGTGTCGAACAAGGATTATGGGTGGAGCATCTCCCGCTCTCCAGCATCAACGAAACCGGGCCCATCGAGTTCACCATCAGTAATGCGGATACGGCCTATGTGGATTTAGCCCATACCTACTTGTATGTGAAAGCCAAGGTGGTCAATGGAGCTGGCACCAGAATCGCTGACCAAGCAACGGTGGGCCCGACGAATCTCTGGCTGCACTCGATGTTTCAGCAGGTGGATATTTTTCTCAGCGACAAACTCATCAGTGACTCCACCAACACGTACCCCTATCGAGCCTACATCGAGACACTGTTGTCGTATGGCCGAGAGGCTAAAAAATCTCAGCTGACAACCGCTTTATTCTACAGGGACACGGCCGAGCACATGGACACGGCGGACAATGGGGGATATAACAAACGGAAGGCTTTCACTGCGAACAGTGCCTCGGTGGATATGATGGGTCGACTGCATGCAGACATGTTCATGCAAGACCGGTACCTCTTGAACAAGATCCCCATCAAAATCCGACTGATACGGGCGCCTCCCACCTTCGCCTTGATGGCCACTAACGTAGAGGGCATGTAGCGGACTATAAGATTGTCATCCAAGACGCAGTCCTGTATGTCCGAAAAGTGAAACCGAATCCAGCCGTTCAATTGGGACACATGAAAGCCTTGGAAACAAAACCAGCCCAGTACCCTATCCGACGTGTACAAACCAAAGTGTTCTCTGTGCCTGCTGGAAATATGGGCGCCAACAAAGAAAACCTGTTCCTGGGGGAACTACCCAAGCGATTGATCCTGGCCTGTGTGGAAAATACCAGTTTCAGCGGAGCCTACCCAGAGAATCCGTTTGACTTTAAACATTTCGGCATCAATTTTGTGGCCCTGCATGTGGATGGACAACAGGTGCCAGCCACGGCCTTAACCCCGAACTTTGGGCGGAGGAATTTCATTCGAGCCTATCAGAGCCTGTTTACAGCCACCGGTCAAATCAACCAGGACGAAGGGAATATGATCAGTCGGGAGGACTACGCGAACGGATACACGTTGTTCTGTTTCGATCTGACCCCACCTTAGAGAACGACCATCAGCTGGCCCTGACCAAGCAAGGCAATTTACGGTTGGAAATCCACTTTGCACGAGCCCTGGCGACCACCGTCAATGTGATCTGCTACGCCGAGTTTGACAACATCATTCAAGTGGACAAGGCGCGCAACGTCCTGTGTGACTTCTCCACCTAACATGGATACAGACCAGATAACCACCGTGCTGGAGAATGACCCAGAGACACGTAGGGTCTTTCAAGGGGTGTTCGCCCGAGATGTGTTTCCATTAGACCGTATGTATCCGGCTGCTTACGTTCTCAACACGGACCCGATGGATCGGCCCGGTGAACACTGGGTGGCCGTGTACTTGACAGAACAGCAGGGGGAATACTTTGACCCGTACGGTCTGCCACCCCTCCATCCCGATTTAACAGACTTCATGGATCAAGGCACAGAGACGTGGTGTTGGAACAGTCAAACGTTGCAAAGCCTGACCAGTGGCGTGTGCGGACAATATTGCTTGTTTTACCTGTACCATCGATGCCGGGGAAGACCCTTATCTACTATCGTACAGATGTTTGACGAGTACCCCCAGGCCGAGGACCGCGATGTACTCGTCTATGACTGGGCCGCCCATCATTTCAATGTACAAGCCCCGTTCTGGACTTAAGTTAATGACAAGCCCCTTGTTCTGGGCTTCAATGTACAAGCCCCTTGTTCTGGGCTTCAGTTAATTACAAGCCCCTTGTTCTGGGCTTCAGTTAATTACAAGCCCCTTGTTCTGGGCTTGAGTTTTCACGTGGTTGTTCTCACGTTTGTTGTTGTTCACTGAATAAAAAAAAAAAAAAAAAATGAGATCTCACCAAAAAACCCTGTCTTGTGTGTTTTATTCCAAATGCATCAATGCCCAATGTGGAGATTCAGTCAAACTGAAATCAGTGGTGTAGGATGGGGCCAAAATGTAACCCATCAAGTTTAGAATGCAAGAGCACTATAGTAAAAAATAGAGAGCCAATGAAATCAGCCTACAGACCAAGTACGTGTTTTTGGTCTAGGTTTGGAGCGGGCATTTCATTGAGGTACGTGTATACGGTGAGTGAAGAGACTCGTCCAACACGTATAGATTATGTTGATGACTATAAGTTCTAGGTAACCCATCAAGGTTAGAATGCAAGAGCACTATAGTAAAAATAGAGAGCCAATGAAATCAGCCTACAGACCAAGTACGTGTCTTTGGTCTAGGTTTGGAGCGGGCATTTCATTGAGGTACGTGTATACGGTGAGTGAAAAGACTCGTCCAACACGTATAGATTATGTTGATGACTATAAGTTCTAGGTAACCCATCAAGGTTAGAATGCAAGAGCACTATAGTAAAAATAGAGAGCCAATGAAATCAGCCTACAGACCAAGTATGTGTTTTTGGTCTAGGTTTGGAGCGGGCATTTCATTGAGGTACGTGTATACGGTGAGTGAAGAGACTCGTCCAACACGTTTATGAGGGGAGCGATGTTGGGAATGGAGACGACAATGACGGTACTGGAAGAGGAGATTGCCAGACAAAAGAAACTACGACATAGTGAAGAAAAAATAAAACAATGTAGTATCTGCACGAATGAAGAAAGCTTATACGCGGTTCTACCCTGTGGACATCTGTGTATGTGCAAGGATTGCTGGATCCAACTGACGTGTGAAGGAGCCCTATGCCGATGCATTGACGCCGGAGAGGTGCATCTCAAGATAAAGTGCCCCATATGTAGAAAACATGTGGGAGGCGTGAAGCGAATATACCGTGCCTAAGTGTCTCGTGTGACACTATCAAAGGCCCTTTTCAGGGCCAACCCATCTTTCCGAAAGAGAAAACTTCTTTCATAAGCACACCCAACTAACACCAGCTCCAATCATCCTTTTTTCCCCAAAAAAAAATTTTTTTCAAAAATTTTTTTTTCAAAAAAAAAAAAAAAAAAAAATCTTCGTACACAAAGTCAACAAAATTTTATTTTTGAGGTAGAGGGTCGAGTGAGGTACCATATTGAAGCTGACGTAAAATGATTCACATTGATACCTCACTCGACCCCATTGGACCACTAGGGGCTCCCCTAGCTCCAAAAAGGTTATTGGTGGTGGGTAGTGGTGATAGCGTAAAAATTTTTTTTGGTAGTAGTGGGTCGAGTGAGGTATCAAATTGAAGCTGCCGTGAAATGCTTCACATTGATACTTCACTCGACCCCATTGAACCATTAGGGCTCCCCTAGCTGCAAAAATAAGAAACGCCATTACCACAACCCACCACCAATAACCTTTTTGGAGTTAGAGGCGTCCCTAATGGACCAATCGGGTCGAGTGAGGTATCAAATTGAAGGTGACGTGAAGCAGCATCTGATAGACTGGGTATGGGCTTGAATTAGGGTGATTCTACGCATGCGCGAAGATTATATCAAAAATATCAATATTCAAAATAGCCTTTTTGGGGTTAGAGGCGTCCCTAATGGTCCAATCGGGTCGAGTGAGGTATCAAATTGAAGGTAACGTGAAGGCGCATCTGATAGACTGGGCTTGAATTAGGGTAATTCTACGCATGCGCGAAGGCCGAAGGCTATGAAACTAGCCTTTTTGGAGCTAGAAGAGCCCCTAGTGGCCCAATGGAGCCGAGTGAGGTATCAATGTGAAGGTGAGATGAAGGGACATATGATGGACTGGTGTGGGTTGAACTATCAGCATTCTGCGCATGCGCAAGAATGGAAATAGACGTTTTGGAGCTATTTGACTATTAAAAAAGGAAAAAAAGAATGAACACATTTTTTAATTTTCTGCTATTTTTTATTAACACACAATGAACGTATTCACAATTGAATTTAATACACATTAACAGTGAGTATTGAATTTTTCAAATACACATTAACAGTGAAAAAACTATGAATTTTTTTGTAATACAATTATACACTCTCCAGATCAGTATTCCTTGTTCTCAATAGTTCTTCAACAAGACTTGTTTGAAGTCATCATCATCTTTCCGGCCTTGGTGCACATAGATGTACGTCACAATCTCTTCACGTGGGATTTTGGAAGGACAAGCCGCTACCACTGCCAGGGCGATTTCTGTCTCGTCACATAAAAGGTAAAAACATGAATGTCTCCTACGGGCCACCGTATGATAAAGAGATATGGACTATCAGTATTGAAAGTGATGCAATTTGCAGTTGTTACGGTTCGATAAATAATCTGAGATGAACTGAATGATTGTGGTAGTAGGCGTGGCATAGTAGTAAATTTATAAATGACCCGTCACTGCGCGTGAAGAATGGCTACATTTTGCATCGGTGACAGCTGTCACTCAGACCAGGTCAAGCAGATGGTTGACCGCAGATGTGTTTTCAGTAGAGTTGATGGATGCTAGGTGAATGATGTGTAAATTTTGACAAAACATAAGGTAGAACTGGAAAGACTATCACTTGGACTTCGGCTGAGTTGTAGGTGAGCTTGTAATTTACAGTGATTTCAATATATCACGTAAACCGCGCTACGTGCCCAAGGATTGATGCGTTTACATTCACCTACAGACATCTACGCATAAAAATGAAAATTTCCCGGTGTAGTGTTCGCATGGTCAGGAATGGGACTAAACTGGTTATAATGAAGGTAAGACAATTTTCCCTACTATATACTAATTTGTACTTTCAATGAAAAATGTATCTTAAAATATTGCGAATGTGCGTAACAACAACAACAACATGGTAGGCTAGAATGTTCGATTTCGTGTACCACAACCGAAAAAATGTCTATCTGGAAAACTACAGCGCCCACAAAGTTGCTACGTCAGCACTAAATTCTATAGTTCTGGTAGGTTGTAACTCGAGCTTCATATTTCATAAGCTGCTTGAGAAAATACGTGAAATTTGCATTGATAAATTGTGCAAAACCGACAGTGCACTTCCACGCAATCGCGCGAATGAAATCACCCGCTCAAATGAACTACATTGTAGCAGTCTAAAAATAGAGGTGTTTGTTGACATAAAAACAGCTGATGCATGTAGAGGATGTTTGAGTTTCACGAGAAAATTATGCCAATATATAAATGCCTCCCTATGTACTAAAATTGCCCGCTAAAAGTTTCCATGATATAGGGAAATAACTGTGATGTGTTTTTCCACAGTGACACGTTCTCCTAAAGACCGTCTAAGCTGCAAAAAAAATTCCGATGGGGAGGGGGAGGGGGAGGAGGGGGAGGGGGACATTTCCTAGCATGGATATTATTAAAAATTAATGTATATTACATACGTGTACGACGTTGATTGGTGTTACTCTGTGATACTGGTCAATGATACTGGTCAGGCAGATGATTACACACAGGCAGTGATCAGGGAGGTCCGTTAGGCAGGCGAGCAGGAAAATCGGTGAGGCAGGCAGACAGGTCAGGTAAGTCAGATTGAAATACACCCCTTTCCCTAAAAATGGACTCCTTTTATAGCCAATTGACCTCATTTGCATATTTTCAGTAACCACAGGCCGCCATTTTGAAAAACACCACCCCTAACACACACAAACAAGCCGCCATCTTGAAAACGACCACCCCTAACACACACAAACAAGCCGCCATCTTGAAAACGACACCCAAAGACCTCATTTGCATATTTTCAGCGGACAACAGGCCGCCATTTTGAAAACGACCACCCCTAACACACACAAACAAGCCGCCATCTTGAAACACATATGCAAATGAGGGCTGGGGATCGGGAAAGTGACATGCTGGGGATCGGGAAAGTGAAATTGGCCGCCATCTTGAAACCGACCACCCCCACCATACACAAACAAGCCGCCATCTTGAAAACGACATATGCAAATGAGGGCTGGGGAAAACCCATAACACACACAAACAAGCCGCCATCTTGAATACGACCACCCCTAACATACAAAAACAAGCCGCCATCTTGAATACGACCACCCCTAACATACAAAAACAAGCCACCATCTTGAAAACGACCACCCCTAACATACAAAAACAAGCCGCCATCTTGAAACACACCACCCCTAACATACAAAAACAAGCCGCCATCTTGAATAAACACAATGAACCCAATGACCTCATTTGCATAAAAAACTCATTTAAGCCGCCATCTTGCATACGACCACCCCTACCATACAAAAACAAGCCGCCATCTTGAATACGACCACCCCTAACATACAAAAACAAGCCGCCATCTTGAAACCGACCACCCCCACCATACAAAAACAAGCCGCCATCTTGAAACACACCACCCCTAACATACAAAAACAAGCCGCCATCTTGAATAAACACAATGAACCCAATGACCTCATTTGCATAAAACTCATTTGCATACACTCACGCATGCGCACACACACACTCACAACCCAAAAATAAATTCTGCGCATGCGCAGTTGAGAGCTAAAGGTAGCAGATGCTTACTACCTACTTGTGTGACGTCAGGTCTGGTGACGTCAAGTCGAGTGAAGACGTCACGTCCGATCGAGGTCACGTCCAGGTCACATATCAAAGGTCACTTCCGATCGCGGGGCGTGTGGCTGTAAAACTAAATTTTTCCGGGAAACTGCGGAAAAGCGGACAGTACATTCAGTCATGTGGGTCAAGGTGGGCCGATATAGGTCCTGAGCGGCTGTGCAAGGTCTTATCTTCAAGCTCCCGTCGAGGTCCGTCGCGTGACGGGCGGGTGGATGGAAAGCTAGGATTTGCCTGAAAAAAATAAAATGGGGACATTACACTCCAACATGGTAAAACCCCCCGTCAAGTGGGTCTACATGGGCCAATTTCGGTCTCAGGGGGGCGTGACCTTCCAAGAGATGCATGGCTGGATTGCGGATGGATGTAAATCTAGGACTTCTCCGAGAATAAAATCCCCGTCAAATGGGTCTACATGGGCCCTACGTGACCCAATAGCATGAAGGGTCTCGTCTTGAAGACGACGATGGGGGTGGCATGCTGAGCATGCGCCATCAAGGCGTAGAAGCGAAAGCTTGCAGTTTAGGGGTGGGGAGGGCGTGTTTGAACGATTGAGGGACCAGTCGTGGTCCCAAAGGATCGCGCAAGGTGTCATAGTGAAGCCCGCGTGGAGTAGACGACGACTCGGATGGTTTAGACTAAAAAATGACGTCATGCTGCGCAAGCGCAGTCGAGACGTAGTAGAGAAAGCGGGCATTTTGAGGATGTGCAGGGGCATTTTATGGACGATTTAGGAACTGTGTGTGGTCCAGATGCAGTCTAAATGAACCGTACAGGGATTCGTATTATGACGAGGCGTAATGCTGCTCATGAGCAGTCGGGGCATTGTTGCGAAAGCGGGCAGTTTGGGGCTGCACATGGACGTGTTGGGGCGATTTAGGGGCCATCCTAGGTCCAAATATGGCGTGCATGGTATCATATTGAAGCGCTCGTGGAATAGACGACGACTGGTGTGGTCAACCTGCTCACTGGGCTGATACCTAGGCGCAAGCTAAAATATTCTCTCCCAGCACACAATCGCTCACTAATTTGTGAAGGCGGCAGATTAAGTCTCCTAGCCCAGGATAACGTCACGAATCTGTAAAATTCCAAGTCCGTTATTTTTGTTCTTGTGTTGGTTTCGAAATACATCTGTTTGAATGTGATAGCTCTAATACATCTATTTGAGTGTGATAGCTGACATACATCTGTTTGAGTGTGATAGCTGTAATACATCTATTTGAGTGTGATATAGCGGTGATACATCTACTTGGGTGTGATAGCTGTAATACATCTATTTGAGTGTGATAGTTGTAATACATCTATTTGAGTGTGATAGCAGTAATACATCTATTTGAGTGTGATAGCGGTGATACATCTATTTGAGTGTGATAGCTGTAATACATCTATTTGAGTGTGATAGCTGTAATACATCTATTTGAGTGTGATAGCTGTACATTAATACATATATTTGAGTGTGATAGCTGTAATACATCTATTTGAGTGTGATAGCTGTAAATTAAATTCACGATAATCTTAACAAAGACATCATACTGGCCCGCGATGTAGAAAGTTGGAACTACTGCGCGGACACGAGGGCCTCATGGGTGTGATCTGGACAGAGATAAACAAACGCATGTGCTCATAAAGAGTCAACGGTAATGAAAACGTGCAGTGATTAAAATCACTGTGGGCAGTTTGTGGTGTGGTTTGGACGGGAAATGACGTCATGGGGAGCATGCCCAGTCGAGACGTAGCAGAGAGATATCTCGTCAAAATATGGCGTGTATGATGTCATACTGAAGCACTTGGCGTGTTGAGAGGTGTGGACTGGAAGTGACATCATTTGAGTCATACGGTCGGATTAGAGTGAGTGAGTGAGTAGGATTTAACGTCTTTTTTTCAACATTTTTTCCCCACGGTGCCTACATGTGCCAGACCACAAGAGTGTACACAGTTCCTATTATCCTGGACACTGATCATCTCAGCCAGTACAGCAGCCGGTCACCCATCCAAGTATTAAGCGAACTCATCGTTGCTTAACTTCGGTGATCTGACGAGTACCGGCATGTCCAACGTGACCCCCCGTACTCCCGGTTGGATTAGATACGCACGTGGGACCAAGTGGCTACCTACACCTCCATACACTAACCCATAAGAATGGGCATGTCGAGCCTGCGCTGCAGCATGAAGTTGAAAGTTGCGGGGATACAAATAATCACAGAGATCACCTTTGGTTCTGTTTGAAAAATATGTAGTCAGTATATTTATCTGTGTGGTCATATGACTTATTGTCAGTATGCCACTATTTTTTCTCACGACCCTTTTTAATGTTGCGTTTAGTTGGATACATGGCCGTCGTATAGCCGGGAATATACGTATGAGCTACGGGATAATGGGGTCTTATTGAAGCTCCTGGTGGAAGGCCAATGGGGACTGACAACTGTTGTCCTAGGAATAGAGACGCCACCCACATACAACGGAACCGGTTTATACCTTTTGAAAGGGTTCAAGTCAGTTTGAGGGTGGATTATTGGACCCAGTCTTAAAACGTGGTAACCCTCAAACGTGGTAACGCCCTCAACCTGCCTTAACACATCCATGGCCCGCCGTCAAGCAGTGACGCTGCTGGGTGCAGTCCATATCCAAATTATCTGCGGCTAAGAACAGGCATGGATTCGGCATTTCGTCCATAAAACGTTGTAAAATCGCCAACAAAAACACTGTTAAGATATTTATTTTCTGAATGGGCATACTCGTGCCATTATTTCACGAGATAAATTAGCTATTGAAACTGAGAACGAAATACGTGCAATCCTCATTAAAAAATGTATAAAAATGTGTCAAATTCGACCCCCCATCCAGAGAAAACGTATATGATTTTCATTTTATGCATGTGAAACGTTTCCCCATCCATTTTAAAATGGTGAGAGAACAGGAGATCGAGCTACTCGTTTTTTGTAAAATTTTATCGCATAAAGGAGTCAACGTTTCCGCTCTGATTTTGACCTGCTAAATTTTAACTTTTAACCTTGAAACGAAGATTGCCAGACATTTTCGGACGTCCCTGAAGATTCCAGGACATTCCCGCATGCGCAGGGTCAAAGGTTACTTCCGGTCACGTGGCGTTCACGTGACCTCCACAACCCTTCACAAACTGCCACGACAGTTAGGTCAAGTTGTCTGCATCTCCCCTCCCTCTACTACTGAAGACGCGTGTGCTGTTTTAAATCTGAAACGCATCTGGCAACGCACACCGCAAGTTCAAAAACTTGGTAAATCTGCATCCGTAATCCAAAACGAAAGGAGGCGCAGAAACACGGTAAATGCATGCTTGGTAAGTGTCCATCCATGGTCGTAAACATCGTAAATTAATATGCAGGTTAGGGTTGATCACATATTTCAACAGACAAGAGACAATCACAGTGCAGATGGTGAAGATGCAATCGACGCTGCCATCAAAAGCCTATGGGTTCCCTAAAAGAGTTGACCTAGTATTGATCTGCTCTAATTGCTTACAGATGACCCATCATATCAATGCAACTCGACAACGAATTACGTAACCGAACACACCGGGTGTCAAAGTGTAGATTCTTGAAAATTAATCTACACACACTACTATGGCAAGCCGTTTCAGTATTTAATCGGTTATTCCACGTTTGTTGGAAAGTTTTGCACATATGTACACAAGAATTACACATATGAGTAAAAAACAGTTTTTAGACATATGTGCAAAAGTTTTAGACATATGTTGAAAAGTTTTACACATATGTTGAAAAGTTTTACACATATATGCAAAACTTTACCACACAAGTCAAATAAGTGTTTTTCCACATATGTGCACATGTTTTGTGCATATGTTAAATAAATGCCAGGAGAGTTAATGAAAGGGAAATGGACTGCTCCCTGTGGTATAATCTCTCGTGAATGTTTGTTATCTAACAACTGTTTGAAAATGGCACTGTCCCTTCGGGGTTTGTTTTTTCGTCTTTCCGACAATATGAGAAATTTGGAACTACGGTGTGGACACGGAAACTTATAATAATAATAGTACTACAGTATTGTAGATTCAAGGTCCATACCTAACCATCGTCTCTAAACCCGCCGTTACCCCTAATAGCTAAATAATATATAGCCCTCACGAGTACTCCTGAGGGCTATATATTATTTAGCTACCCTGTAACTAACGCAGATCGTACAAACTGCGCGTAGCTATGTGTGGTATGGAGTACGGTGGGTCCATGCTTGAAATGAATGGGGAGAGCGGGGGAGGGGTGGGTACAAATCCTGAATTAACAAAGCAATGATATCAAAAACAGGATAGAAATATGGTAGTGTAGCAGTAATCAGGTCAGAGATAATCAAACGCACAAGCTCGGACTCTTAGCCATTTCCGGGTCACTCTTACTGAATACCATGTTATCACTGCAGACAGTTTGTTCCTTTGTTTGCTGGAGAAAAAGGCGCCAAAATGATACCAGGGAGCAGTGGGTGCCTTCGGCAGACGTCGCAACTTTTAGACATGTGTGTGAAAGTTTTACACATATGTGGAAAAGTTTTCGACATATGTGTAAAAAAATCTTTTTTGGCATTTATCGAAAACTTTCAGACTTATGTGTAAAAGTTTTAGACATGTGTGTAAAGTTTTGGACACATGTTGAAAAGTTTTACACTTATGTTAAATAAATTAACTATTCCACATATGTTGAAAACTTTTGCACATATTGTGAAATGTCGATTCTTAGCCACCATATTTTCATGCAAAAGTAGACTTCTTAGCCACCATGTATAAAGTTCGACTTTTCATTTACCAATTTAATATAATCTGCGTGCATACAACCTTGATATTGTGATGTGTTTTGACAAAACTATTTCCGAAATTCTATTTCATCACCCTTTAGGTCAGTTATTGTGAACACAACTATTTGTGAGAAACAATTATGTAATTTCAAATTTATACAGGATAACATAGAAACTGCTTATGTAAGTGTACTGAATTATCCTTGGTTTTGATGACTATGTTTACGTAATGTGACATTTCCCTGATCCGCTTGTCTAAGCTGCACCAAAGATATCAGAATTTAGTTTAGAGTTAACTCGACCCTGTAATCTATAGGACTGTATACAAAGGGATGACCGGCACATTCAGGCAGGCCGATACCATCAGGTCTCACAGAGGCTAGTATCATGTCTCCAATGATAGATGTTACTATCTCCAGTTCTGAAAATGACTGTTTACAAAATGGTCTGATGTTAATGAAGTTGTGTTTTTTCTGCCTGGCAAATGCTGTCGATCATTCCTAAGTTAGGTGGAATGAATTTACAATAAATCGGCTTAATATTCAACAGACATGCTTCGGTTTTGTTGTATCTTGTCTCATTCAAAGAGGCTATCAAGTCTTCGAGAAATCTCAGAAGCCGGACCTTGGAATCTATCATTGTACAGGTTTTATGGAAACCATCACCTGAGTCTGAGACGACTTCGCGTTACAACATCTTAAGATCACGCGCACAAGCCCTTGTCGTCTTGAAGACCGCAAATTCCATAATGGCGAGCGTTGCTTTCGGATAAAGACAATTTTGTTTTGGATACAACTACAAGATCATGAGACGACAGATTCAGACGATCGACCGAGGACACTGAGAGCACTAATTTTTGGACAAAATGGCTGAGCCAGTAAAAGTGCAGGAGCTCCAGACCATTGCTCAAGGCATCACGAAACTTGTGAACAATCTGTGGACTGATATTCAGGCCAAGGACAATCGTCTATTGCAAAGAGAACAGGTAAAGGACCTTCCTTCCTTTTTGCACCTACTGAGATATTGCAGACGGTAATTAAGTCACCCAGATGGGGACGGTGACTGACAAAAACATTTGGTGCCCTTGTTTGTTGGCCATTGTGAAATGTTCGACCATGTTCAATGCCTCCTTGAACTGCCTTGTAATTCTGACTCGAAGGAATTCCGGACTGATGTCCATAACAGTCGTGAGTGATGTCCATCTCAGTGATAAGATTTCGACCCAAATAACAGCGACATGTTTTCCCTCTTCCTTGGTGACGTGACAGCGTGTGCCAGAAACCTCTGCAACGAGTCCATTCCGTGGAAACAGTATCTACAGGTATAGTTTGATTCGTTTCACTTCACAGAGCCTTGTAAATGGCTGTTGTGATTGAAAACATAACTGTGTTGTGATATATTTTCTGCCTGGACTCTCTGCCTGACGTTGTGAAGTTCCCACTGATTGACCATAGTGCGTGTGATGAACAGTGTGTAATTTACAGAAATGGATCATGCCCTAACGAAATCTAAGACATTATATTCTTGTAACTTTCTTGGAACATTCTGGACTGAATCCTCAGACAGGTTGGTAGCATGTATTGAACGCGAGGTTTAACCTTAATTTTCTCTCTCTCTCCCTTGAATGATCATGTTGTTAATGCCTTATGAGAACCTTTGGCATCTTTCGTAAATCGTGCACGTTTCGGTTCGTTTATTATTGATAATGCTGCATGCCCAGTGTAGTTGAAAAATCAATGGTGAAACCGTAGATTGCATGAACTCATTTGTGACTCATAAATTTAGTGATTTGCAGATTGATAAATCTAGCCTTTGAAGTTTGTACGAGAATCTTGTGATGTGATTCCACAATGATGTTTCATTAGGACATTTATCGCGATTAGTTTCCATAATAGTGTAACTGGTAAGCTAAACACTTAACGAATTTTGGCTAAATGAAACTAAGATTATCGCGTATATGTTGATAGGTCCTTGATACACTGAGTACATGTAGGCGTACTATAGTGGTTGCAGCATGTAATGCTGAAAGGCTATGAAAGGTGGTTGATGTTGGTTGACGAGCCTCCACAATCCCCGGTTAGGCTATGAGAGCCTGGATATTGTGAATATGTGTGGTTATTTGTTTTTTTGTTGTTGTATCACCCTGAATTTTTTTTATTGTCGTTTATATCCTCAGATATAAGTCTAAGACGTTGGATGAAAAATTGGTTTCAATTAATACGTATTGGCAACTTCCTTAAGTGCAGTACATATTATGTCCAAGTCAACCATAAGTTTCTAGCTTTCATAATGATTTCTCTTGCACTGACTTGGTATGATTTTTCTTGCACTGAACTAGTACGATACATCTGTTTCGACATAATTTGCTTCTGTTTGTTCTGATTGACATTATTTTGCATGTAGGTTGGAGTTTTGACATTTTGTGTTGATAACCTATTTTGGATTTGAAGCTAATGGATGAATTTCCCAGCAATTGTTTTGATATTGTGTTATGTTTTGGACACATTGTTTCGACATGTGCACACTTGTCGTGTGACTGGCACGCGTATCACATACCTAGAGTATTTTCATTGAGTAAGGATACTAAATATGACATTATAGGACATGGACTACGGTAATTGAATAAATTGTGTATGGTATTTGACCGATATTTCTGATAATGACCTTAGCTATTTATAATGGACTATTCTTTGAAGTTTTGCTATTAGATTTGCTGCCTTAGGAATTTTGAGTTTCTACTTTGAGATAAATGAACGCTCTTTGATCGTGTCCTTTATCTTTCATTGATGGAAGATATGTGAAATATCGATTCTTAGCCACCATATTTTCACGCAAAAGTAGACTTCTTAGCCACCATATATAAAGTTCGACTTTTCATTTACCAATTCAATATAATCTGCGTGCATGCAACCTTGATATTGTGATGTGTTTTGACAAAACTATTTCCAAAATTCTATTTCATCACCCTTTAGGTCAGTTATTGTGAACACAACTATTTGTGAGAAACAATTATGTAATTTCAAATTTATACAGGATAACATAGAAACTGCTTATGTAAGTCTACTGAATTATCCTTGGTTTTGATGACTATGTTTACGTAATGTGACATTTCTCTGATCCGCTTGTCTAAGCTGCACCAAAGATATCAGAATTTAGTTTAGAGTTAACTCGACCCTGTAATCTATAGGACTGTATAAAAAGGGATGACCGGCACATTCAGGCAGGCCAATACCATCAGGTCTCACATAGACTAATATCATGTCTCCAATGATAGATGTTACTATCTCCAGTTCTGAAAATGACTGTTTACAAAATGGTCTGATGTTAACGAAGTTGTGTTAGTCTGCCTGCCAAATGCTGTCGATCATTCCTAAGTTAGGTGGAATGAATTTACAATAAATCGGCTTAATATTCAACAGACATGAACTTCTGTTTTGTTGTATCCTGTGTCATTTAAAGAGGCTATCAAGTCTTCGAGAAATCTCAGAAGCCGGACCTTGGAATCTATCATTGTACAGGTTTTATGGAGACCATCACCTGAGTCTGAGACGACTTCGCGTTACAACATCTTAAGATCACGCGCACAAGCCCTTGTCGTCTTGAAGACCGCAAATTCCATAATATGTCAAAAGGTTTTCAACATATGTATAAAACTTTTACACATATGTGGAATAAATCCGCACTTTTTGACATATGTTGAACAGTTTTATACATATGTTGACAACTTTTTGACATATGTCCAAAAGTTTTCAACATATGTGGAATAACCGATTAATACCGAAACGGCTTGCCATACACTACAACAGAAGATCGCGTGAGTAGGAGAAACACACCCGCAACTCGGCGCTTCACGTCTCGTCGATTCTTTTTCAAGAATCTAGTTACTCGTGCTTTCTTCACCACATACATATCCACATATCCTCGTGAAATTTCCATACACCACGGACTCACTCACTAATCACTAGAATCTGGTGTATCCAATGTAGACGTATGTATATAGGTCGAAAAGTCCCAAATATAAGTATCACATCTTGAGTAGAGATTTACACGGAAGTGTATTGTCTGATTAACAAAAACTATTTTCTAACCCTGTCATTTTCATGTGTATTCCAGGCGAATCGGGTTAGCAAAATGTTCCACGACATCTCAATCGGCAAAACCACAACGAGGGAAGTTCTGGATACATTTTATAATACAGTTGCTGCCCCCACATTTGACCCCATGTTGGCAAAGCTTCACTCTCTGGTTGTCGACGACGTCCTGCGAGGAGTGGGAAAGAGAGATATTCGTTTTAGGGGTGAGATAGTCGAGATGGGAAGCAATGCTTCGGGCGTCTCCACCAAAGTAACGTGTGAGCTACTCTTGACATCCTCTTCAGTCTGAATATTGACGGTATTGTTGAGGAGTATGAATCATCGCCAGGTCTGGCCAAATATAGACTGACAAATTCTAGCTCGGCCTTGTGGAGCGACGCCAGCGACCGGGGATATTTACAGCCGAGGAAATTCACTGAGATTTTCCAGAAACACGTTCGTCAAGTGGTCTCGTCACTGAAAAGTGATAAGGGAGAGGAACTCGCTGTTGGTGGAGACGACACTGCAGCAACGACGATAACATCCACCTTCAAGTCAAACGTCAAGTACAAAGCTGATTTGGTCGTTGCCGTGAAATGCCGAGGGTGGCCTTCGTCTGCCAATGCGCCCTGGCTCCAGCCAGGATATTCTGAAGAGTGGCCTAACCGGGCAAAGATTGACACTATAAAACAAAATGGATATGAGCTTGTTGCCAAGTATGTGAATGAACATAAGACCGGGGTTACAGTTCAAGAAATGGACTTTCTGTGGAGCTTCTCTATGGCCAGAGCGGAAACGCTTCTCTTCAAAAATATTGATGATGGCGGGCTCTGTCACAAAAAGGTGTTGGTGATAATTAAGGCCATTCGCCTGTATTATCTCGCGATGACCTTTGGAAAGCCAGTTCCTGATACAACAATCCTGGTAACATCCTATCATCTGAAGACGTTACTTCTCCATCTCCGCCAAGAGAACCCAACTCATATGCTATGGACTAGTGATAACTTGCTCCCCGAGAGATTCGCGCGCTTCGTGAGGAATTTCGCATTTGCTATGGATACAGGGCAACTTCTCAACTTCTTCTTTCCTAACATCAACCTATACAGGGGAGAGGGAAGCACGAGGCAGTTGATTTCCATGCTCCTCAGCAGCCCCGCTGCCTACATTCAGTCGATCAAGTTTGATGAAGAGTTAACTTCCATGGGCCTTTATCGATGAATAAAAGAAATTGGAACTTTGATAATCAAGTGTAATTCTTGCCGCAGCCTTATCAGTAAATGATATATCTCTGACAGATTAATCAAGGTGTTTGATATTGTCGCAGTTATCCTATATGGAATACGGTCAACTACAGGATGTCGTATCGGACATCTAGATGCTTTTGTGAAACTTCAGACTAACCAATGTGATACCTGAAGAATGTATTATACATGTAGTATATACTTGTTTTATGTCTGATTACAGTTTTGTGCTAATATTGTGGTTTGGCATTCAGTGCAGTAATTTTCATTCAAGAACAAATGCAATCTGATTAAAACTCAGACTTAATAATGACAAATGTGTTACTAGTACAGGAATGAGAGATGTTAGCTAATATACGTTTTTAGTGTTACACACAGATACTAGTCAGTAAGATCATAATTTATTGTAAAATGCCAGCGAAATCGTTGCTCCTGGCAGTATTGTTCCTTGTATCACGACTGCTATTTTTTACATAAATCAAATTATTTCTAATCAACTAGGTTATTCTATATGTATATATACTTAATTATCTTCGCTTGATTGTTTATCTGCTCGATAACGGGCGCTGTGATCAGCAAATAAAGAACCTTGAACCTTGAACCTTAATAACCGCTCCTCTATCGGACATGTCGCTAATTAAGATCTGGGACAGTCTGTATCTTAAATCTGTCGCGCATGTCAGGCTGGCGACCAATCACAGTCCAACTTCAACGGCCGAATAGGTGCCTATCCGATTATTTCTGTAGTGAACGAGGCGCAGAAAAATCCCCCCCAGGCGGCTGACGAAGTTCTTGCTCTCCATGAGCATTATTATTTGCTCGGATAGGCACCTATGCGCCCGTTGAAGTTGGATTGTGATTGGTCGCCAGTCTGACCTGTGCGACAGATTTAAGATAGGGACTGTCCCAAATATTAATTAGCGACATGTCCGATAGAGGAGCGGTTTAAGTCTGAGTTTTAATCAGATTGGAACAAATGGAACTTAAATACTCTTTGATCGTGTACAGTTAAAACTAGAGCGTTAGCTGGTCTTAACATGGCAAGGATCGGCGGAGCAAATCTTGTTTAGGAATATTTTGAAAATATATTTTTTTTCACTTTGCTATTTTCCATGAAAAAATAAGTTGCTAAACCAAGAAAAAAACTAGAAGTAACCTCTGCAGTGAGTATGCCCCTATCCGAGACTGTGCACTGTGATTGAGTTTACGAAAGTGGAGAAATGTGTCATATGTCGGATATATGTAGGACAAGGTGACATATCCCCTGCCTTTCCGCCTACATGTATGAGCTCTAATGGGAGATCAGAAAAACAATGTGATATTTTAGTGTTTATTAGAATAAAAGCAAGATTGATCGAATATAATGCATAAAATAGCTCGACTTCTTGGAAAATGTTGAACTGGAGGGGTCTGGACAGATAGACAAATGAACAGCCTGTTGCGAATCAAGAATGAAATCAACACGTGGAAGCATCGAATTGTTGAGGATTTATGGTGCGGAAATAAACCCAGCAGCATATAAAGCGTAAATACAGTCGTAAAATACGTTGGAAATTTGCATATGACCTTTGTGACGTCACTTTCGGTTCCGGTCACGTGATCTGAAGTGACCTTTGACCCCGCGCATGCGCACAATACCGAATAAATGGTGCGCATGGGTCAAAGGCCGCTTCCAGTCACGTGACCTCCAAGGACCCGGATGTTGCTTTCAAAGGTTAAATGTCAATAGGCGTTTATATACACTTTTACTACTACTTTTACGTTTTTATTTCAACAAGTGTTAATGAAAAAACTGCAAGATCTCAACTTCAAGATTTCTATTCCAAGATTTCAAATAGAATTGCAAATTAAGACTCTTACTCTGTATACACAAGACTTCAACTCAAAGATCTCAAGTCGTAGAATTGTTCAACTACTTCAACTCAAAAATCTCAAGTCGAAGAATTGTTCAACTACAATGTTTGTTTTCAACTCCGAGATGTTTTCATTTTCGAGATTGTATATTTTGTAACGGGTTGTTCAACATTGCAACCCTTCCTTCCGTCAAAAGTTGTTCATATACTCAAATTTAAGCACCAGGTTGAATCGTGATATCATTATTCATTCGTACAATTGTTCTCGATGGAAAACAGAAGAACAAAATTAGCAACGAGAGATAGCCATACAAGAAAAATTGATAAAAGTCGCGATTTAATCTTCAATATTATTTGGAAACGGTTCCAATTTTATGCGGTAGAAAAACATATAACTGATAAAACAAACGATTGACTGATACAATCAAACTATAATTATGTTCTATCAGGATATAACATAACGCATACAAGATCGAGCATATATGTCGACTGTACTATAAATTTAATATCTATTCAGTTAACTAAATCTCTTCTGGTACCAACAATCCGTTCTCTCTCAATGGGTATCTGGAGCATACTGTTCCGCGATGGAATATTTCTAATCAGTTGAGTTATAGTCCTCATATTTACTTGACTCGATTACACTTAATTGGTCCTTTATCCTTCGCCCATACTTCCGGTAACAGAATGATCGCGGCAATTTTCACTTTTCCAAGGAATACTTTCTCCAGCATATACGTCCTTCGTTTTGTGAAAGAATGTAAGCGATGCCTAAACTTAGTCCCACCGCGATGGCCGCCAGTTTTATGGCGATGAAGATTTGTGCGTAACTGAGGGGTCCAACTTGGAGAGCACATGGTATGTCACGTCTGAACGGATTGACATCGTGTGTTACGTTGTAAATCTTCAGCTGTCCTGCAAACGAAATGCAAATTATAGTACCAATATATATATCAGAAAAATATGAAAGACGATGGCGATCATGCATTCTCGCCGTATGAATTCAATAGGTTTATAACACTAGACCACGTCACAGGGACATGTAGCTTACAGAAAGTTGCTACATATAAGGAAATTATGGTGGGGGGTATACATGTGGTCAATATATAGAGGTGGAGGGGGGTGGTGGGGATTGGAACGAGGAGTACGCTGACGTCTGTTATACCACAAGGCTATTCACACAATACAAACACATATCTCGCTTTGTACCACTGACCCCGTACCTAAGCCCCGCCTACCGGAGACGCCACTGGCTGATCCAATTACGTCACGGGTCTCATTCGTTGACAGTTCGGTGACTGTGTGGACTCGCAAGCTGCTCATTCGCACATTGTCAGTAGTAGTGTATGGAGAAATAAATACCTATTGATCTCAAAATTTGCATATCGTGGCATGACATGGCGATGACGTCACAGAGGTCAAGGTCACTATAGTTCCGGCAAAAGGTCACTACCGGTCACGTGACCCCGGGGATGTATTCATTCGCGATGATGCGGTCATGTCTGGGGGTCATGCGGTCACTTCCGTGCTGAATACACGATGGAGTGGTCGATCCATTAGCAAAAAACGTGGTCGCACGAATACTTTATAGTATGGCTATGCAGTGTTACATTGAAGGATGTATCATGAGTGTTTCGTCATCAATTCCGGTGATCTATAAAAAGAACTGACGTAGTGATCTATAAATAGAACAGGGCTTTTCCGCGGGGACTCCCCGTACAATGTCCCGGCGGAGCATGACGTCATCGGGGTCCAGCAAGTAGCAATATGTTGTCTTCCGTGGTGTGAATGCATTGATACATACACGATACGTTAGCATTATATAATAGCGTGGTACAATCTCTCGCAAAAGATAACAACATTCGTGCAGGTACATTTTCGTAACATCGGCACAAACAAAAATGGCGTCCTGGGGCAAATACCCAGAATGAGGACGACGTTTCGATCGTAGCGCCATCTGCCCATTGGGAGGGACAGATTACCCTTATTACTGATACCTACTTAGAGGGCAGATCTATATACGTCTGTGGTGTAGTCCCAATCGGGAACCCACTCATGAACATTTGCGGTATGGAGTGTTGCGCCTTATTTTTTCTGTCACACGCTGTAGAAGACGATGGTAGGGGTCTCGTGGACATTGGGTTACTTTCGCCGAAATGTTCTGACTGCGCATGTGTGGTCACAGGCAGATCGGGGGTGGACATTTTGGGTTCGTGGTGATCCACTATTGGTCCGAAAGGGTCGCGTGAGGTGTCATTGTGAAACACTCGTTAAGAAGCATCCGACTAGATAGGTGGGTGGTGAAAATGTCGTCTATCTGCGCGTTCGCAGACAGGGAATTGTGGGAAAGGGCATTGGAATGGACGTTTTGGGATTGAGGTGGACCAATATTGATCCGAATGGATCGAATGGGGTATCAGTTTGAAGCACTCGTTGAGCAGCGTCCGACTCGACTGGTGTAAGTGAAAGTATGCATATGACGCGCATGCGCAGGCAGGGAATTGTGGGAAAAGAACACTTTGGTGGACGTTTAGGGTCGAGGTGGGCCAGTAGTGGGCGTACTGAGTCGGGGAGGGTATCCATGTAAAGCGCTCCTCGAGGCCGATCAAGTAATGAGTGGTAAAATAGAAAACCGGAAACACGGACTTTCGTCAAGGGCCAATGGTCAAAGCAGTTATATGTGATTGGACGGTTGACAATGCGCTAAGGCGTTACGATCGGGCGTTAAGGCGTTGCGACGGGGCGATAAGGCGTTAAGATAGGTCGTTAAGGCGTTGATACGGGCGTTAAAGCGTTAGGATAGGACGTTAAGGTGTTGACATGGGCGTTAAGATAGGGCGTTAAGGCGTAATGACGGGCTTTGACCGGCGTAACTGCATTTCGATGACTAGTGCCAATTGGATATCTATACTCATCGGAGCTTCTGGGCTATTTCACCAGGGCGTTGAAGCGTTAAGCTAGGCGTTGGTTGGCGTTCGTTAAGGCTTCAAGATAGGCGTTAAGGCGTTGCGGGGGGATTCCCCTTCTCTCGATGCATGTATTGCCATGTTTATAACCTTGAAGTGCCTGGGGTATAGTCAGTCTCTAGGAAACTCCCCCCCCCTCTCCAGTCTGACTCTACCCGATAAGAGCTTCAATAGGATACCACCCACGTCCAATTTGGATCACATCTCGACCCCAACACGTCCATTCAAATGCAATTCACCACCACATATCGCTACCACCACACACACACACAAACACACAAACACACACGATGCCGACCACACAACATCACACTCACTCACCCACGCACACACACACACTCACTCACTCACTCACTCAATCACTCACTCACACACACAGGTAATTGTACCAGATAGCCAGATCGAACAAGGCCCTCATCTTCTCAGACGTGCACGTACGCACCTCCGAGACTGCCCATTCTCCACTATTCCCCAGTGCGCATGCGCATATCACCACCAGTCTGACGCTACCCGATACGAACTTCAATAGGATACCAGCCACTCCCCATTTAAACCACGTATTCTAGGGCGTCAAGGCGTTAAGATAGGGCGTGAATGCGTTACTGTAAAACTATCCAAAAAGGTCATAGAGCAAATATACTGGGTTTTCTGCTATTGAGAGACTACACAACAACAAAATTCCCATTTCTACGACTCGCCAGGTGTAAAGTTCGTTTCCCATTTTTCTATGAAAATTTTTACATGCGCCCACTATCCCAGGTCGCGATGCGCTGGGGAACCGATATTAGCCCATCTAGACATGGTTGATAGGGGGTTTTCAATATGTTACGGGTAAAGTCCATGTTTCCGGATTTTATATTTTCAAAAGACAAATCCTAGTTTTAAATGCACCCACCCATTTCTTGATCGGCCTCGAGGAGTGCTTTACATGGATACCCTCCCCTCCCCAGTACGCCCAGTATTAACCCACCACGATCCCAAAACGTTCACCGAAGTGTCCTTTTCCCAAAATTTCCTGCCTGCGCATGTGCGCCATAGCCCTACTTTCATTACACACCAGCCAGTCGAACGCTGCTTCACGAGTGCTTCAAACTGATGCCCCATACGATCCATTCGGACCAATATTGGTCCACCTCAACCCCAAAACCTCCATTCCAATGCTCTTTTCCCCCGATTCACCCATCCAGTCGGATGCTCTCCCACGAGTGCTTCACTATGGCACCTCACACGACCCATTCGGATTGATAGTAGTCCACCACAAACCCAAATCGTTCACACCAGATCTGCCTGTGACCACGCATCCCCAGTCAGGACTTTTCAGCTTAAGTCGCCCAGTGGCCACAAGACCCCTACCATCGTCTTCTACAGCGTGAGACAGAAAAAATAACGTGCCACACTCCATACCGCATATGTCCATGAGTTGGATCCTGATTGGGATTACCCCACAGACGTATATAGATCTGTCCTCTAACAGGTATCAGTAAGAGTTATCTGCCCCTCCCAATGTGCAGATGGCGCTACAATAGAAACGTCGTCCTAATCCTGGTTATCCGTCTCAGGACGCTATTTTGGTTTGTGCCGATGTTACGAAACGTACCTGCACTTTAGCGAGAGATTGTACCATGTTATTATATAATACTAACCTGTCATGTATGTATCAATGCGTTCACACCACGAAAGACAACATGTTGAGACTTGCTGGACCCCGACGACGTCATGCTCCGCCGGGACATTATACGGGGAATCCCCGCGGAAAAGCCCTGTTCTATTTATAGATCACTACGTCAGTTCTTTTTATAGATCACCGGAATTGATGACGAAACATGCACTCATGATACAGGCTTCACTGTAATACTGCATAGCCATATTATAAAGGTTGACTAACTCTCAATGTATTCATGGGGTCAAGTTTTATGGTGGCTAAACGGATCGACCACCCATCGTGTATTTAGCCGTGACATCACGGGTCACAAGCGCCGTTTATCATGCTCCTGCCTTTGGACATTCCCGGAGATGGCCGGCCATTCCCGGAGATTCAGGCGGAGCGACCACCCTCGACATGGGACTACTTTCTGTCCGTGGAGTCTTCTCCCCGGAAGTGACCGCCTCACCGCCAGACATGACCGCATCACTGCGAAGATATTGACATGGCTCCCACTTACGTGAGAGTCGTTATCTCGCTATCACGAAGGCATGACTGTCTGTTGAGAATGAAGAATATAATTTGGATAGCAGCATAAATCCACACACACCCACAGGGGCTTGTTTTTGTCAGTTATTAATTAAGATATTAATATTCATATATACTCTCCTGGGAACCAGTCTTCCCGCCAAACCCCACTGACAAAAACGGCAACTCACAGATTCAATAAAACTTGATCTGTCCTTATTTCTTACCCCAACGTGGTCTCCAAACTTCCATTCATTAGTTAGAGCATAACAACTCTTCGTTCTGTTCCTTTTAATTGCGTAAATCCATCAATGAAAACGGCTCTACTCCGGTCAAGGAACTGGGAACGGTAGTCGAGTGCAAGTGACCCGCCGTTACGGGCTGAATTTGTTCGCGCGATTTCAATGGCCGAAATTACTACATGGAATTTTTCTGGAAATATAAATTTTTCAGAGATGTCAAAGGACGAAATACTTGGATGGTAGGCAAACCAACATATTCCGTGCAGTAATTTCGGCCATTGAAATCACACGAACAAAGTCAGCACGTATTTGCGGGTCACATGTTAGTCACTTGCAATCGACAACGGTGATCGATCAGATATGGATCTGCGGAGATAGTAAGTGGCTAAACTCGGTTGCTCACGCCGTATTTTAGCGTAAATAGCCACCTCGTCCGGGGAGGGGCACAGGGTTTAGAACTTGCCGTTTTGGTATGACTCGACGCTCCACCTATGAATTAGGCCTACGACCGTCAGATATCACATCACTTCATGGACGGTGTTCTCCATCTAGTTGAAGCACTGCTTACCACAAGCTCTTCACAATCCCACTATGTAGATGGCGCTCGCTAATTGCATAGGCCTGCAGGGAGTGCCACTTAGTCTGTAGTCTTTTCCGAGCGGGAGGGAGGGAGGGAGGGAATTTGGCTTAATGTCACACTCAAGTTTGTTTCACTCATATGGTGACAGTCAGTTTGGTTGGTGGAGGAAGCCGGAGTACCCGGAGAGAACCACCGCCCTTCGGCAAGTAACTGACAAACTTTCACACATGGACCAGCTGGGCTCGAACCCGTGCCGGTTCAGCGGTGTGAGGCTAGCGGTCACCAGCGAAGCGCCTTAGACCACTCGGCTACCGAGGGCCCCCTTTCCCGAGCGGATCGATAATAGTTTGCTATATAACAGACGAAATTATTGGTTAAATTCAAATGATGACGCCCTCCATTAGAAGCTCAGTGATTGGTTACTTTATTATCAGAGCGAGCATAGCCCTTGCACGCACTTCCAGAGAGGGAAACCTAACAATCTGTAAGCGACCGTCCACAGGCCCAGTATAGGCTTGAGCAAGAGGCTAACCTTGTCTCGAAGACGCGAGGAACAAGCGGTCAGCTGGGAGCGATTAACTGAATTGAGGAACAAGGGCCACCTGGAGAAGAGGAAGTGAGACCAGAGGTCAACCTGGTAGCCAGGAATTGAGGAACGAGCGCCACCTGGTAGCAAGGAAGCGATGAACGAGCGCCAACTAGTAGCGAGGAAGTGAGGAACGAGCGCCACCCGTAAGCGAGGAAGTGAGGCGCCTGCGCCACCTGTTGCAAGGAGAGGGGCTTGTGGTGGCTACTGGTTACCTCCCCTTCTCCTCTCTCCTTTATGCAAAGGGGCAAGA